>JACXGK010001102.1:31884-77920 GCA_016801125.1 Novumbra hubbsi | reverse complement strand
TTTCACCTGGGTTATCTCTCAGGGACAGGACAATAGGGGTTTTCACCTGGGTTATCTCTTAGGGACAGGACAATAGGGGTTTTCACCTGGGTTATCTCTCAGGGACAGGACAATAGGGGTTTTCACCTGGGTTATCTCTCAGGGACAGGACAATAGGGGTTTTCACCTGGGTTATCTCTCAGGGACAGGACAATACAGGTTTTCACCTGGGTTATCTCTCAGGGACAGGACAATACGGGTTTTCACCTTGTCAGCTGGGGGATAAGAACCAGAAACCTTATGTTTATTGGCCCAACGCTCTTGACCACTAAGCTACCTCAATGAATCGCTAGAGCACAACGAGACAAGGCGGCCCTATCCGATATACCCTCCATCCACCCATGATGATGTTGAGCCAATTGGCAACGATCTTATTAACTTTGACTTTCTCGGTTCTCTTCTGGATTTTAGGCAGTAAAATCTTATAATGCCCTGTTTTCTCCCCTGTCATAGAATTGTGACACACCTATGTTCTAAACATGGAAACATTGATACTTTGACAATTTAAAGACCACAATGGGGAAACAAGTGAACTTGTATGTCAACTAAAAGTCACCTTTTGAATACTTAAACTACTTATTAGTATTTTATTTTTACTCTTTAATCACCTGTGACAATGCAAGGCACTGAATCGTTTGTTTTTTTTGCTCCTTCATGAGGTTATTCAAAATTAATGGTAAACTAGGAACCTATTTTGTATGCAGAGATTCTGATGATTTAACAATGTATCGTGTATGGTAGGCATTGGTAGAGTGTGGGGCAGCCTTGCAGAGTGGGGTACAGTTTAGTACAGTAAAGACCACTTGAGTATAGTATGTAGCAGGCATGCTCCAATCGATCTGCACAGAGCTGCTCGGTTTTACATTAACTGACTCCAGTGTCACAGGTCGAGTTCAAATATAATGAAAGATTGTTTTTATCTGTTTTCCCATCAACAATGGCTGTCAAACATGTTTAGTAGACACCGGTAATGTCCGATGGACAACCATAAGAATTAGAAGAATTTTGGCTGAAATTGGTTCTGACTCTAGAAAGGCCACTGGAAAGGAAGACCATTAGCTAATTGCCAGTTGCAAAATATCCATCAAACAATTGGTGCATCCATCGTATGTGGTTCATTACAGAACATTACAGCGGAGTACATTCCATTAAGACATCAGAAATTTATTTACCGAACTCTGAGGGGTGTTTTGCTGTATGCAGTGTGACTCCTGAAATGCTTTGTGGTGGCCACATAAATTGCAGTCATTTTCCAGATTGTATTTTAACCATTTGACAATTTTAATAAACTGAATGAATCTGTTAAGGCAGAATGTTAATCCTGTGAGCTTTAATAATCTGCCCTCATGAGGTAGAGAAATGTTCGAGGCTTATCTATCAAGGTGGTTTCCTATCATCTTCGGTCCAGACGTTTTTCTTCCCATACCCCTGTTCGAGGCGACTTTGTGTACAAACAGTGACTGACTGGCCAATTCTACCCAACCCTCCTGGTGTCCCTGCTATCTGTTCCTTGGTGGAATCCTCTCGCAAGCGTCCCTGTCCTTCCCAAGGTGATGGATGCGAGCATTAACCGTGGCTCCATTCCAGTAGCTTCTCTCTCCTCTAATTGGATTAAAACCCGCTTCGTGCGGATTTGGCTAACGTGAGTCGTCTGTGTTTTATGTCTGAAATATTTCCACGTTACCTCAGCCTGTCAGACGGGCCGACCTCTTCAGGACACTTGTCTCCAAGTGAACACAACTGATGTTGGGGCGCAGCAGGGCAGAGTTTGTGTTGAGTCTGGGCACCCAGAGGTGTCAGTGTATTTTAACGCAAAGTGATTATGAAGTTGCCTCCCTGTTTCCATGGATATCGTGACATGTGTCCTTGAGATATTTTGCTGTATGTCTCTAACACCGAGGCGGAAGAGGAATGTCCTCAGTATATTACGCTTTATAACTCCTTAAAAATCTCCACATGCAGTGAGGCATCCTCCCGTCACTCTTCTCTCTTCCAAAAGCCTGAGCTTCCCTCCCCATCCATCCCTGCATGGTCCTCTGACTTGGCAACACCTTTTCTGCTGAAACCCTGTTGGACAGTTTCCCCTGTTTAAAGATTCAGCATTTTCTGCTGTCTCCCCCGCTTACAGATTCACCCGTCAAATAAGAGCTCCGGTCGTGAAATATTCACACATTGTACGGGCAGAGGTCAGAAGCTTTTTTTCTTTTCACACCCTATGTGGGGTTCGGAAAAAGCCACAGATTCTTATCCAGCTCTCGGAGCTGCTGTCTCACCAGGCAAAAACGTGTCAGGCCTTGCTACTCTGCCAGGTTACTGTTACCTCAGCTAATTAGCCAGGATCTGCTAATGATGCCATGGTGGATTCCTTTTGACTCTGCATTACAGCCTAGAGGCCACAAGTTTAGTTCTACTGACAAAAACACCTAGACAAGGAAGGCAAACAGATAAATGGCTGTATAAATGCTGTTCATTCCGTCACATCACCCGGTGTTTGGACAAAACCCCATTTGTTTTGACAGGTACCACATCGCATTATTCAGATGCGACAATGGTTCATTGTAATAAAGCGCTGAGTCCAATCTACTGTCAATGCCTTCCTGGGTGTGCGAAGCGTCAGTCCTTTTATCATACCGCGGTAGAGAGACCAATTGGTGTCTGTTGAATCCTGTGAGTAAAGTGGCGAAATAGTCCTCATCCTTCATTCCCTCTGCTCTGAGTGGCCAGGGATGGGGCGTAAAAGAAGCATCGCCTTAAGTCCGTCCAAGTTGAACGAGTGCTCTCCGATGTTATCTCACCACACTCACAGACTCCCTTCTTGGACGTCCCACGGAGTCCATTAATTCCACCGCAACAGGAACGTGGAAGTCGGGGGACAGAGGGAGCAGAAGAACCACTGCCCCCCCACACCCCCTTTATCAGTGAAGCCATGCACACGGGACAGGCGAATGAGTCATGTCGGTGCCAAAACGCATTACCTGGCGGCTACAGAAAAGGCTTTTCAAGCTAATCCTTGAGTCCCAGCCTGACTCATCATCTCTCTGGCAGACAGGGAGTGGAAGGGAGGGAATGAGGAATGCTCATCTCTAAAAAAGGACTTTTCTCCCCCTGCATGACTTTCCATTGGAAAAGGTTTCCTTTAATCTCCAACTGGGAGAAATCTTTCTTGGATGCCGTGAACAGAGAAGCAAAGTCCATGAAAAATGTCCCTATGCTGAACACTTTGGTTTGCTGTAGGGTAAAATGTCATTTCTGAGCTTACTGTATTTTTTAGGAAGTTGAATGTTGGTGACTAGGTGGGCATGTTCCAACACATTACTCTATTTCCACACTCCCTTATTACCCTTCAGAGTTGTATGATCTACTTGATTTTATATAACTACTTGGTAGTTATCCATTTATTTTAACTCTGGCTTTTCCCGAGAGTGATAGTAGACTAAATATAATATCTAAATAGTTTCAAAAAGTTTTGGGCAAATGCTGAAGCTTGTATGTAATGAATATTAATTTAGTTTTTTTCAATCATCACTTCTCTGGCTTTTAAATTTGTATTTGAGAATGCTCCTTTATTTAGAACTTGAATCTAAATCACGCATAATGAAGATTTCAAACAGTCTTTTAAGCACAATCCCACATGGTAAGTCATGTCCAAAATGTGATTACTACAAAAAAAGGGTTGGATCATTTCTTTAAAACAGTCATTTAGAATGAATTTAGTCTCAAGCTTTACTCATCTGTGAAAATAATAAATCCCTATGGAGAGCTTACTGGTCACTGTGTTGCAAGTGATTCATTTCCATGGCTGGGAGGTGTGGGAAAAAACACTAAAGTGTTTTCAGGTTCATCCCCCTCAGGACACTCCAACACCTAGATAACTTGGGTGTCAATCTGCCAGATGGAAGCACTACCATCCCTTCCATGTGAGTGTGACCTTACCCTTTAAAGTGTCTCCTCCAGAGGCGTCAATGCTAAGCGAAGGTAACTTGGGCTAATTACCTGCTGAAGAGCTGGTTTTATCTGAGCAGAACTTGCCGCGATTGGGCCTCCGCTGTCCAGCTCAGCCCCAGTGGGCCTCTGAAAAATGGCCCTGTATAATATATGAAATATATTGTGCCTGTCAATGCTTAAGTGCCACACTGAAGTATTGTCTAACATGCTGAAATGGAAGGGTTCAAAGCAGAAGTCCAGCCTGCTACTGAATTTGAAGCCGACTATACCTGGCGTTTGTAGTATATAGCAAATATACCACAGCTTACGACGGTTGTGTATCCAGCCTTGGTATGTTGGCCATAAACCACAAACCCACACTGTATGAGCATGTATGGACTCCGTATAAGAGCGTTCTGTTCCAAAGATGTTTTTGGTTTCACCCAATGTATAAAATCGGATCTACTTTGACTTGTTACATTACCAATATGTCAAGGCCCCGCTACAGGGACTCTGTATTGCACCTCCCAGCCGATTATCCAAATCACCAACGCAGGGATCGTTTGCTGTCAGAGCCGTATGGGTCGGCGGCATTAGCAACCTGCAGCTCCCCCCATCCACACACTCCCTCCACCCTTGAGAGCGAGGCTGGGAACGGCGCATCACCATCTCCACCCAATGATGGGCCCAGGGGGCTCAGCAGTCGGCCACAGAGGAACCTATGATGGAAAGCTTTTAGCAGGGCAGCAGTCACATAACCTTTTCCTTTTCCTATTCTTTCCACACTGCTAACTAGCACAAGCGCGTACACGCCAAATGGATTAGCATCCTGTGCGGTTACCCAGCGCGTTCATCGATGTAAACACAAGGGTGCAGTTCACTCGTGCCTGGCTCTGCTTTACATTTGTTATTTGATGTCATTTTTCTTAAGACTTGAATATCAAAAGAATTGGCAAGCGGCACTAGTTAAGGGAGACCTCCTTGATTAGATGTGTCACAACCGAGATCCGTACTGTCTAAAGAGCGTCTCCGTTAGCTTTGTGTCCCAGGCGAGGACTCTCGGAGCAGCGCTTGTTGTTTCATCCATCAAGTTTTTTTCCCCTCCGTCTGGCTTTTATTCTTTGTCAGCCTCTGAATAATGACTGCCTTGTTCCGCTATTGTTTGCTTGGTCCCGTTTTTCATTGTATCTGAATAGATTTTCGTCACAGCAAGTGGAACCTCTTTAATACCAGAGAGGAGGCTTACACTGCTGGGCATATTTACTTTCAAATTGCGCGTTGCTAGTTTTCCCCATCTTTTTTTTGGCTGAGTAATGGAGGCTTGGAGTACCAATGCAGGAAACTGATTGCCCGTTTCTCTTTCTCCTGAATTATGGAGCTCATCCAATTTATAGTATATAGCGGCCCAATATCCTTCCTCCATTTTGGATTGATCGTGCTCACTTTGTAAGAGTGAAAAACAGGTGGGAAAGTATAATAACTGAAAAAAGACTCTCTGAAAACATGAATATGTTTTCCGAGAGATATTCATGAAAACATGAATATGAAAATAACAAACTCCATATTCGAAAAATGTAATAAAGAACAGGCATATAATATATCTGCAGCGAAAACGGATTTCCGTATACTTAAAAAGGACGACCATTGTAATTCAGTTGTATTTATTGTTTGTTTGGGAAGCGTTTTGAGATTGCTTTGAAATGTAATTTGAATAAATTATGAACTGATTATGCGCTGAAGTATGCAAGCTGTATATTGTGTGTTTATTTCGGCTTAGGCTATGTCTTTATTTGGACTGCAGGGATAGGATGATTAGCCCAGTCTCTGGTGATTGTGGTGATTCAGTTTGTTTATTTTATGTTGTGAATAACAGATACAAGCCAACAGTGCCCCCAGTGGACATGTAGGGAACCGTCTCTCCCTAGGCAGAGGTACTGGGCTATGGGCCAACCTTGTAAAGGCAGCGCTAATGACTGTCACACAAAGGCCAAATGTCTCGCTGCGAGGCGGGGGTAGCCGGTGGCTTAGCTCAGTAGCTATCACCCTGGCGTTCAGACTGTGGAGCGCAGCCAGCCGGCTGTGGTGACATACTCCGTCATCACCGCCTGCAGGCCTGACCCAACCGCCTCTAGCCCGGCTCTCTACTCCTTAACCAGCGCCGTCCCATCTGATCCATCCACTGCAAAATCCACCTCATTCATTGGCAACGCTTCTAGGTATAACCTTCCCCCGTTATTTCAGTCGCTCTTTCTCAGCTCGCCGTGCTATAAACTCCCATTGCCATTTCTGTCTCATCATTACAAGGCTTGCCCCTCTGTTCTTTGACTTGCCTAGTTTACCGACTTGCTCTGCAATTGGTCCGGATCACAGTGGCTGCATCGGCGAATGTTTAATGTGATCCGGCTTGCATCTTCTTTTCACGGCCTTAGTGACTGAAGACGAGGGGGATTATGGGCTGCAGAGGGCCCAGTGGAAACAAATGGGAACGCAGCAGGCTTTTGTGCAGGAAATCGGTCATCTAGCAGTTCTCTGCCACTGTGAGCTGTTGGCCCCAAGCCTGAGTCTGCCACAATAAGGAGCTGAAGTGGGCACTTTTAGACCAGCTACGCCGAACACAAGGCTAGTGACAGAAGACAGTGTGTGTGTGGCACACAAGAAGCAAATGGTTCATATCGCACACTATGCCAGGTAATGATCTCTCCATTAGTTTGATTTAATAATGCATCGCAGCCACTCTCACTGTTAAACATCGCCAAACCAATGATCATTAAAAGATGTGATCAAATCAATATGAGTACCTCTGCGGCTGCTGTGGATCAGTAACAGTGAATGAGTTCTTCATCACACAGCTCCTGCGATCACCAAATCAGTTGACTTGACAGTGGCCCTCCTCGGCTGACAGCTTGGTTTTGCTGTTGGTGATGAAGAAGGAGGTCTGACAGTTGTGAAAATGGCTGCCGGGGGAGGTTGCTCTGAAAAACATGGTGTCTCTTTGTTGTTGTTGTCGTCTTGTCATCCTCAATTCCTCCCCTCAGCGTGGAACCATACAGAGTGAAAGTGTGCCTGCGTGCGTGTGTTTGAACACGCTCTCCATAGCAGGGGGCTGCTCCACTTAGCCATAAAGAATTGAGTGAACAGAAGAGTGGTACTGTGGAGAATGCACTTCACTTCAAATCTGAAATGTAACAGTAGCGCGAGGATATATTCGCATGAATCCACTGCTGTCATTGTTTTAGGATGAAGCGCCTAGAACCCAGCTTCTGTATAGGTTGGATACGATGAGCGCGACCCCAATCTTCGAGGCCTCAAATGCAGTCCTCTTTTAAAGAACCAAATCTCAATCCTCTATAAAGTCAACTCTTAGGTGAAAAGAAACCGAACTCTGTGCTTTTTGTACTCAAACTGTCCTTGCCTTTGAATGAGGACTCCTCTTGACAGTTCACTTTAACAGGGTTTGCAGTCTGAGTCTTTGCATTCACATTGCTGTTTAAAAAGGAACCAAGATATTTCCGCACAATCAGAAAAATACACTCTGACCTGCCATCCTATCAAAACCAAAACCAGACAGCTAGGAGAGTAACTACTTACATTTAGAAAGCAATTTATTTGCATTCAACTGAAATAAAACAAAGTAATATAGTAAAACTAGCATCACAGACAGATTTTTGTAAACAGAGCATACTTTTCTCTATACTCTATAATCATTTTCTTCTATGTTTTCCTTAATGTGAAAATACTCCACAAAATATTTCCAATTCAGTTGAAAAAAAGTGCAGAAACACACTTAGCCTAACGTGCTAAACAGGTGTTTAGGAAGAAGTCTCTAGAAATCAATCTTCCAATAGAAACATAAGTGATGGGAAATGTGCATGGTATGAAATGAACAAGGCAAGCCTAGCTCTGCTGGCCCACGATTAGAAGGGATGAATGTTGTTGTCATGAATGGATTAGATCTAGTTTCTTATGTGAGAGTGTCTTTAACAACTACGCTATTTAAACAGCGGGTGTTGTTGGACATGATATGCGTGTAGAGATTTGATGTCTGTTTACTTCTTGCATTTTCAAACCAATCAGTCGAAACTCCAAGGTTCTCAAAACTAGCTCCCTACATTGCCTACCAAATCCAAATCAACAACAGGTATAATTGGATGGCAACACTACATTCAAAGTGTTAAATTATGAAGAGATTACTGTAGATGGCCAGCTAATAGCTATACTGTGTATCTGGAAAGTATTCACAGCGCTTCACTTTTTCCATATTTTGTTGTGTTACAGCTGTATTCCAAAAGTGATTAAATTCATTTTGTTCCTCAAAATTCTACACACAATACCCCATAATTACAAAGTGAAAAAAGTTCTTGACTGATTATTTCGTTGTCAGTGGGCAAACGTACAAAATCAGCAGGGGATCAAAGTTTTTTTCCTCCATTGTACATAAGTATTCACTGCCTTTTCCATGACACTCAACATTTTACTCAGGTGCATCCAGTTTTCATTGTTCATCCTTGAGATGTTTCTATAACTTTATTGGAATCCACCTGTGGTAAATTCAGTTGATTTGACTTGATTTGGAAAGGCACACACCTGTCTATATACAGTCCCACTGTTGACAGTACATGGCACAAATCAAGCCAAGAAGTCCAAGGAATTGTCTGTTGACTTCTGAGACAGGATTGTATTGAGGTTCAGGTCTGAGGAAGGGTACAGAAAAGTTTCTGCAGCATTGAAGGTCCCAATGAGCACAGTGGCCTCCATCATTCGTAAAAGGAAGAAGTTTGGAACTAGAGTTGGTTTCCCGGAACTCTGACTTCTAGAGTTGGTTTCCCGGAACTCTAACTTCTAGAGTTGGTTTCCCGGAACTCTAACTTCTAGAGTTGGTTTCCCGGAACTCTAACTTCTAGAGTTGGTTTCCCGGCCAAACTGAGAGATCGGGGGAGAAGGGCCTTAGTCAGGGAGGTGCCCAAGAGCCCAATGGTCACTCTGACAGAGCTCCATTGTTGCTCTGTGAAGATATGATAACCTTTCAGAAAGACAACCATCTCTGCAGCCACTCCTCAGTAAAAGGCACATGACAGCCCACGTTTAAAAATATTTAAAAACCTTTTTTAACTTAGCCATTATGGGGTATTGTATGTAGAATTTTCTATCTGGAAAGGAACCAAGTTTGAAAACTCAAGATTGTGCTTTTTTAGTCCGGTTGAATTAAACCCTGGAGTGTTTTCCTGCTTCGCCACATTTGTTTGTGGAGGTGAAAACACACACATCGCACCTGCTTGCGTTCAAAATAACCACACCCTAGTCTGCTTGAACTTCCGCTTCATCAATGAACCCTGGAGCGATGTTTGCTTCAACTGAGAATGCAATAGAAAGAGATCCAAAAAAGCTGTATATTGTGATTTAAAATAGCTATTATTAGATTTGTAAGGAAATTAGATACATGATGATGTCACGCATCATCTTGCATAATCAATAGTCGAGGACAGATCTGGCAGCAATGAAGCCAGAGAAACTCCTCAAAACTCTTCAAATCAGAGATTGAGGAAGAGAGGGATTTCAGAGGACAGTGTATAAGTGCAAAATAAAAGTTCAACATTAGAACATGACAGTGTGCATTTCTTGCACAAAGGTGAAAGAGTTTGGTGGTATGACAACTTTGATCAAATTATTTTCAGTAGGTGGCCTATAATCAAAACATTGACGATTTACATGCATCAAGGGTTTAGTGTTTAGACTTACTGTTAAGATGATTGGGTTTTGCTTTTTGTACCAAATGACTGGTGTTCTGGAGAATTGTATGACAGAAAAAAGAAAGATTATTGCATAGCCATACTCTAATAACAAGTATGGAATACAGGCTCTACAGGGGACTGTGCGCTCTACAGGGGACTGTGCACTCTACAGGGGACTGTGCACTCTACAGGGGACTATGCACCTTACAGGGGACTGTGCACTCTACAGGGGACTGTGCGCTTTACATGGGACTGTGCATTCTACAGGGGACTGTGCACTCTACAGGGGACTGTGCGCTTTACATGGGACTGTGCATTCTACAGGGGACTGTGCACTCTACAGGGGACTGTGAGCTTTACATGGGACTGTGCACTCTACCGGGGACTGTGCACTCTACCGGGGACTGTGCACTCTACAGGGGACTGTGCGCTTTACATGGGACTGTGCATTCTACAGGGGACAGCGCTCTACATGGGACTGTGCGCTCTAAATGGGACTGTGCACTCTACGGGGGACTGCACGCTCTACGGGGGACTGCATGCTCTAAGGGGGGCTGCATGCGCTACAGGGGAATGTGTGCTCTAATTACTCCTTACATTGAAAAGGCTGAATTTCATCATTCTGTTACCTGCCCAATTGTGGATCAAACTTTATTTACATGTATTTTTTAAGATGTTTGAGCGATGGCTTTTCTTTCTGACAATTTCTGTTTTTAAATTTGTGATTACTTCACCAAGCCTTATTTCATTATTGTCCTCTTCTCTAAGAGGGGTGTTGGTCTTTGAGGGTTAACTGTCCTTACAGTGGCTAGGCCTTCTCTGTCCTCTGGCTGTTGGTGAGTGAAGTGGGCAAGTGAGGGGTTATCACTAATAGCTTCGGACACGTTGCAACTTCCTCCCCCTCTCACTGCCCTGAGCTAGTTGTGGGCACACACACACACACACACACACAGCATGACCGCAGCATTTGCACTGGTCCATCTTGCCGCTCGTTTTCTCTCACCTCCTCCACAGCTCAAAGTGACCCTTCTCTCCACTTATGGGCCTCATGGTTACAACAGGAAAGGGAAAAGAGAATGATAGACAGAGAAAACGGTACAAAAAGAGAAAGAGTGTAAGAGGGGGAGCTGGAAGGCCTGGAAGGCCTGGTCTTCAGAAGGACCTCTTGGGTTGTTCCGCCGTGTGCCTGCTTGAAAGGGTTTAATGGAGTTGAACTAAGGGCAATTAGCTGGCTAGGACACATTGTGCTCATGTAGTTGAGCTGTGGGAACTACCCAGGTCAGTCCAGGGGCTGTCAGACATATTCCCCTACTGCATTAAACACACAGCGACAAGCCATACGCAACATAGACTTACAATGCCTTTTGAAGGAGTGAACAGGCACACACCCAGCTCTTAGGATGTACCCTCTGGTCAGTTCTACATCATGTGGCTTTTTCAAAGATGGTCACAACGAACCGACAGGACATACGCAGTTATTTCTGTATTGCCGCACTTAGAAATAGGCTACTTTTAATTCGAAATGAGTGTAGCCTCCAGTCAATTCTTTTTAACACATTTCACACAGGCAAAAAGCTATAGTATTTTTATCTAGTGCGCCGTCTGTGCTGGAAGTTTCTATCGCTGTATTATTAATATCAACATACGTTCCCGGGCCCCACGGGGAGCACGGTCACTTTGGTTGGGAAGATCATAGACGGACCAATGCGGAACCGGTCCGGAGGCGTTGCCGGTGCTAGCTGTTAGCACCTCATCCATTTTGTCCGTGTTCGCGCCTGAGTGCTTTGAGTGACGGGGGCGTTCCGGGGCCAGTTGCCATTGGCGACCCGTACGGGTAGTCCCAACACACCAACCGAGTCATTCTAGTTGCCAGAACAGGCTATCATAGTTGGAGCAAAGTTAAACACCTTGCTATTCCGGTTTGAATTAACAAATTAGCCCCCCCCCACCACCGCCAAACAGTCCATTGCGCCTGATGAACAAATTCTTTGCACTTTACTTTCTCTTGTAGCGCTGACTTTGCTGATTGCCGATTTGTAGAGTAAAATGTACTTCCTCTTTCTCTGAGTGGCTGTCCCATCTAGCTACTGTTAGATGAATGCTCCTCTAAATGTATGTCTCTGGATAAGAGCATCTGCTAAATGACTTAAATGTCAAATGTAAAGAACAGTCAGCACCAATTTAAAATCAATTTTTACCTTTAGTATTTGGCCCTTCGCACACTCCATTAACACTGACCATAGGGGGGAGGGGAGTGGGGGGTGGGTTGGGGTGCGATAGGAACTTTAGATTTGAAGGTCCCAGTGTTTTTCCATTCCAATACATCTCTGTCAGGTGGATGGCTACAAGAGGAGTTGTATGTGGAATCACTTAGTATTCCCTTGCTGTGGTAGAAGCCCTCTGTCAGTCAGTCTGGCTCTTCTCATCACAGGGGCATTGTGTATGGATTTACTGCCCTCATGGCCCCCAGGAGGCAGATTTGATTCCACTGCACCAACTAATCTGTCTTCTCTCCTCTGCCACCT
The DNA here is from genome assembly GCA_016801125.1 of Novumbra hubbsi. NCBI lineage: Eukaryota > Metazoa > Chordata > Actinopteri > Esociformes > Umbridae > Novumbra > Novumbra hubbsi. Next base: position 65,703 of record JACXGK010001102.1, on the reverse strand, counting down.
TTTTTCACCCTTTCTAATCTTATCTCTTATTCACTCTCTGTCCTGTCTGCTTCCTGTCCATCTTTCTTCATACCTCCCTTCCCCTCCTCCGTACCTTCGTCTTTCCTTCACGCAGCCACTCCCACTCCCCGGGGTCCATGGCGACGGTGGTGCAAGGCAACGAGTGGTCGTGCGGCCGCTGCACCTTCCTGAACGCGGGCGAGGCGCCGCGCTGCTCCATCTGCGAGGCGCCCCGTCAGAAGCCCGACCTGAACCAGATCCTGAGGCTGAGCAGCTCGGAGGAGCAGCAGCGCTGGGCCTGCCCCCGCTGCACCCTCAACAACCCGCAGGGCTCCGGCGCCTGCACCGTCTGCGGTTTCGGACCGTCGCCGGGCACCGCCACACCGACCACCACCGTGGCCACCTCCAACGGCCTCCTCCCTCCGTCGCCGGAGTGCCCGGCGCCGGTCATGACTCCCGCCGTCCTCCAGGAGCCCCGTGGGCAGCAGCAGCCGGCCAGCGAGGAGGCGCCGAGGCGGTCGGAGAGCAACGGAGAGGTGGCGAGCCCGGTCATGCCCGAGGGGCAGCAGCAGCAGCAGACGGGCTGGGCGTGCCCCCGGTGCACGCTTCACAACACTCCCGTCGCGTTGTCGTGTTCGGCCTGCGGGGGGCCGCGGAAACTGTCCCTGCCCAAGATCCCCCCCGAGGCGCTAGTGGTGCCCGAGGTCCGCACGCCCGTACCGGGTTTCCCCGTGCCCTCCACCCCTCCACTCCTCATCGACTTGACCGACGACTCGCCCCCCGCCGCCCCCTGTGAACCCCAGGAGCCCCCCGCGCCGCTCTCGTCCCCTTTCACGCCTTTCTCGTCCCTACAGAACAACCCGGTGCCCCGCAGCCGGAGGGAGGTGCCCCCGACCGGCCGGCCACCCAACCCGATCCCCAGCGCTACGAGCCCCACCTCGCCGTCCGCCGCCCCCGCCACCCCCCAGCCCTGCCCTGCCCCCCGCACCCCGAAGCCCAAGCTCGCCCAGCCCCAGGAGCCCCCCGTCGCCAGCAAGCGCCTCAGCGTCCTGGAGGAGGAGGATGGCCCCCATCACCCCTCCCTCGTCTCCGTCTCAAGCCCTCCCACCTGGAAGTGCCCGGCGTGCTCCCTGCCCAACCTAAACGGCTCGTCCAAGTGCGAGGTGTGCCGCTCGTCGCGGGCCGGCGCCGACCTCATCGACCTGGTCGGCTGCGAGGCGGTGCGCTTCACCCCGGCCAGCCCGTCCAGTCCGGACTTTAGCACCTGGGTCTGCACCAAGTGTACCCTCCGCAACCCCACCGGGTCGGCCAAGTGCACGGCCTGCGGCTCCTCCAAGCTCCACGGCTTCCAGGAGCCCAGTCCTCGCTGCTGCCCGCAATGCGGCCTCCCCGGGCCCTGCTCCTGCTGCTCGGCCGCCTCCTCCTCCTCGTCCGGACACAAGGCCCGGAAACAAGCCAGGGTCTACCCGGCGCTGCCGGCCACCAACGCCGCCGTTTCCGCCTCCTCCTCCTCCAGTGCCGCCTCCTCCACGGGCGCCCCGCCGCAGGAGAAGCAGTGGGGCTGTCCGGCGTGCACCCTGCTCAACGACGTCAAGGCCAAGTACTGCGCGGCGTGCCACACGGCCCAGCAGTACCTGCAGCTGCGCCGGGTGGCCAAGCCGCTCAAGCGGAGGGAGAGCATGCACGTGGAGGCGCGGAGGCGCAACGACGAGGGCGAGGCCAAAGAACTCTGGGAGAACATCACCACCTTCTGTCGGGAGGTAAGGCGCTCCGGGTGTCTGGGGGGCGGGGGGTTGAGGGCTTTTCTTAAGTGACAGGTGCCTTGTGCTGGGTAGGAAGCGGGGCGGCCATTTTGTGCCTTCAGATCACCGCTGACACGTCGGCTTCTCCTTCAAGCGGAGATGAATAGTCCACGAGCTTCCCGAAGAGCATATTTCATTGTGCCATGAATAATGAATCCGGTCGGGGTGTTTTACATGCGTCATGCTGCATTGCTGTACTGCCAGGCAGCACGGTACTTTCCCAATAACCAGGCTTATTTACCGCTGCTCCAACGATTAGCCCGTTACTGCGATCTGCCGAATTCTGAAAGAGGCTGCCAGGAGACCCTAATAGGCTTTTGTTGTTGTTGTTGTTTCTCTTTGCACTTGTCTACTCATTAGTTGATTTTTAATGGGGCCATTGGGGTGAACATGTGTCCCTTGAATGCACCAGCGGTGGCGAGCATCTCTGTTTCTTCCAAAGGACCCCTCCCGTCAGAAAGAAGTCATCCCCTGGGAAAGGAGCCACAAAGCTCCCAGTTAGATGAAGCTGGAGATACAGTGTTTGATTGTGTTTCTGTTATCAGTTGTTAGTTCCCAACAGTCAATGTATTAGTCAGTTCTATGTCACCACGGAGTCTATCAAATGTGTTCTTGTAATAGGTGAGTAATTGGGTCCCGCTTCAACAAAACATTGAGATGTGGGGGCAGGAATGTAATATGCCCATAAGGGTGTCAGTCACGTCCGGGCTGGTGTTTAAGTAAGTGAATTTCAGCCAATTTGGCCTGATTTAGTCAGACCTCCTGCTTGTCGTGGTAATGTCGACCTAAGTTAGTCTGCTCCGGAGTGATGTTCCCCTTAGGCATGGATCTTCCACAACGTTGGCCCCTTCCACAATGCTAATCTTTGGGGAAATGCTAAACTATCCCAAGGTCATTGGAGCAATTTCCCTCAGAAAACCATGCTGCCCCTGGTTCACTTTCTGATCGACACTGTCTATGGCTGCGTTCACACGCTAATTGGTCTTTTTGACCAATAACATCCTATGTTTTTACATCTAATTTTTGTCCATTGAGCAATTAGTAAACCAAAAACTTTAGGCTGTCTGTGTAAACTTACCGGTTTTCAGTATTTGATGGACGCAACCTCCTTTATTTGAAGTGATGGAACAGTTGCTTTTTTATGGCATCAATGTATGCAGAGATAATAACCTTGGTCCATATATTCTAATTTCATTTTAACAGTATCAAAGCAAACTTTGTTATAATCATTAAAATGATCTATTAGGAGATCATAACAGGGTTAAAAGTTCTGAAATGCCCAACAAAAGCTTTAATCCTTTCACCATAATGAGGTCAACCCCCATCAAGAAACCATGAATTTTCATTAACAGCATAAATGTCAGTCTAGAAGAATTAATCAAGGCTTTTTCTTAATAGTGAGAATTGCATTACCCTTTTTAATTACAAGCAAATCTGCAGATGAAAACTGCTAATGTTGAGTGACGTCCATTTGGGCTTATTGTTCAATACTAAAAGGCCCACAGGTTCTTCTGGGTCAAAGCATCTGCTTATACTTTTTGACTGGTCCAACTTTTCTTCTCTATTATTTTATTTTTGACAATTGTAATAAAATATCTAATCATATACACCCCCCCCCCCCATTGTACTATTTAGAATTAATTTAATTATGCTTTTTTATTCATCTACACAAGTTATTATTCATTTTCAATGTTGAAATGATGATGCCGTTTTCCAATTAAATAAGAAAAAAAAAACTAAAACATACAAGCCTTAAATGAGTCAATGTTCAACTATGAAGACCTGGAAGCTTTTTTTTTAAACCCTTAACGAAGGGCAGTGATATGTAGATGGGTGACAGTCCTAAATCAGACATTTAGTATCTCTAAGCAGGTCAAGTTAATCATTATACTGTGGATGATGTAGTAACCGCCCCGACACCAGTTATACAGTTGTCTATCTAAACGGAGCAGCAGTGCAGGAAAGACACTGCACTGGGATGTCACCATGTCGCTGTAAAGGGTTTTAACCCTGAGTATGGATCGACCACAGTGTAGTGATGCTACAATAATGTGCTAAACAACAGACTGAATATACAAACAAGGCAGAATACAAATGATGCTTTCTATGTACAACAAGGCATTAACATAATACCGAAAAGACACGCAAGAAATTGCTAAGTAACTCCCACCTTCTTTTCAAGTGTGTTGGTGGCTGCATCATTCAACCCTTTCGGTCGTATGTGTATTGTTGACATTGACTAGACTAGTGTTTCAGATGAAAAGCATCAGGATCCATATATGCGGAGGCAAGAGAGGAAAATCCAAGCATTTCTGCGGGCAACACCATAACTTAGTCTATACTAGTGTTGCGTAACAAGAAAACGGTGAATGTGGCAAAGTGACAGCTTTAATCCTTTCCTTTTTTTTATAACTATGACAAGACTTGCAAATTGCTGTCTAACCTTCATCTCCCACACCTTTGCAGAGGTTTGTGTCAGCATTTTAAACACTGGCGTGTGCCCTCCCAGATGTACAACTAGGCTATAATCGAAGTGCTTTTGAGGTGCCACAGTCCATATGTCTGAAAAGGATATCATTTATTTTCCCTGCCAAAACCGTTTTAGTAGCTGTGTCTGGCTGTGTAAAGAAACACTTTGACGTGATGCGACGTGGACCAAGCTGGCCAAATATCACAGAGGGATAAACACGTCGGCAGCATCTATTGATAGCTCACTTTTGGACTTTGTGAGGTTCGTTTTTGACTCGGCGCCTTGGACTCTGCTTCTAATTCCATAATTAATACGGCATGAAATGTTAACCAGTTTACATGGGCTTGTTTCATCACGTCTTGGTTCATGCGATTTGTCATGAGCAGGAAAATGCAGACGAGGGGGTGGGATTGAAACTGATGCCAGAATGTGCCTTTTATTCCAACTGAAGCTGGGGCGGGGGGGTGGTCGTGTCATGTTTATAATAGCACGTTGTACGACGAAATCGTACGTTATTAATGTCAAGTGCAGCGGTGTGAGTTGCATGTTCCACCTTGGATAACGTGGGTGGGAAAGCAGGCTTCTACAGAAATAAAGTTTCAGATGGCCTCTCTCCTCTGGAACAGTTGTGCCCGCCTATCATACCTCCCTCCCGATATCCCACTCTCCCATTCCCACCTTCCTCCTCATCTCTTCCCCCGCCTCTCTTCACGCCCTTGGGCCGACGTTCTCCCGTGCTCTTTCCCCCTCTTTTCACGCCCACCCTGCCCTTCATCCGTGGCTATGGCGCTAGCCGTGTTGACAGTAAGGTGAACGCGGGACATTCCATTATTAGGAACAGGGCAGTCGCTTCCCTGAAGGCAGTAGAATCTGCGAGAGCATCGAGCTGTGCGGCCCTGTTTAGAGTGGGTGGAGTCTGCACAGCTCACTCTGTCCCTCCATGCAGTGAATTGGTCTCCCCCAGGGTGCCTCATGACCGCCACTGCCTCACAACCTCCTCTGGCAGAGAAACCATATCTGGCTTCACAGTGTGCCACAGGCCCCTCCAAGTCCAGTCTTATGCTACAAGATGTAACTGATAGTCTGGGGTTTCCCATTGTGATCCGCTATCGTTCGTCTTCGAGGGGCTACTGTGTTGATGCAGAGGCGACTGTGTTGGAGCGGGGGCTACTGTGTTGATGCAGAGGCGACTGTGTTGGAGCGGGGGCTACTGTGTTGATGCAGAGGCGACTGTGTTGGAGCGGAGGCTACTGTGTTGATGCAGAGGCGACTGTGTTGGAGCGGGGGCTACTGTGTTGATGCAGAGGCGACTGTGTTGGAGCGGGGGCTACTGTGTTGATGCAGAGGCGACTGTGTTGGAGCGGGGGCTACTGTGTTGAAGCAGAGGCGACTGCGTTGGAGCGGAGGCTACTGTGTGTATTCTGCTACTCAAGTCTCCACTTCCTCCAGGTTTTAGCAAGATGAGTTGCAGCACTTTGCAGACGAAACAGCCCCGTTCCACTGGGCTATTTTAGTTGTGTAGACTAACAGGCCCTCTAAGGTGGATGCGTTATTTTCCTCTCGCCACCAAGAACCCACACTCATGGGGAGCATGCAGAGAATGCCAAGCAGATCGATTGCGTTTCCTATTGAACGCATCATTTGTTGCTTGTCTCAATTCTCTTTTCCATCAAATTACCACTGCTGCAAAACAGCAGAACTCTTTGTTTGTGAACCTTACAGCGGAAGGAAAAGCCCATTTCCCGACCCAAACGTGTTTCAACTGGTGATAGCGGCCCAGTTGCCCTCCGTAACGTTCGCTAGCACGACCAACACGGTTAAGTGTAGCGTCGCACCGGGAGACTACTGTTCAGCCGTGCACGGAGTCTGGTTTGTACCCGGCGAGCTTCCATGTGGAGACAGCCGGGCACTCGTCACCACCACAGCGGGCCCCCGGAGAGAGCAGCTGGAGGACACTGGCACAGGGTGGGACCGTTTCTTTGTTTTCTGCCTGTCTGTGGAACCGAGGTCTAAAACCCTCATCGGTTCCGCTCAACGAACCTCTGAACTACAGTGCCAATCTGAACCGTTGGAGCCGTTGGCACCCCCGGGGGAGGAGAAAGGGGGGGGGTGGGTGTGAGGAAGCGCGATGGGAAACTGGGGCCTGGGAACGTTGTTTTACTGCTGCTGTCCGGCGCGCTGTTGCTGGCCACAGAAGTGGCGTCTCGGTCCATCCGGTTCCACCAGCTGGAGGCCTGGTGTACTGTCCACAGGTTCAGGATGCGGATGCCACCAGAGGAATTTGGATTGGCCAGTCTTCGTACGTCTGCCCTTTCAGGATTGGCCAAGCAAGGTGATGGTTGTGGGGGGGGCGGGTGATCACGCACCTTCTGGGCCTTTTGAACCGATTATCATCGCGTGTCTTAGCCAAAGTGAGCGCTCCAAAAGTCTTCACTGGAAGTGTCTGCGCGTGTTTGTGTTCCGGAGAAAGGCTGTCTGATTCAGTGCACCGTCTCCTCGGATAGGAAGATGTGTTTTGATGCGCGTTGGCAAGATTTACACTGAGAATGCATCCTAATGCGATAGCAGCAGGGGAGAGATGCTAGCAGCAGGGGAGAGATGCTAGCAGCAGGGGAGAGATGCTAACATCAGGGGAGAGATGCTAGCGCCACATGAGGGCCCCACGCCGTTGGTAGTCCTTGTCCACAACTCGACGCCTTGCGGCACCTACTGTGGCCTTGGGCCTCCAAAATGCCAATCAGTCGTTGTCTTATTGACGACAGATGCCTTGGGGGGGGCTAAGTGTACGGTGGGTCCCTTCGGCCGGGTCTCTCTCTGTCTAGATCACACGTGTGCCTCAAAGGTGGAGCTGGAGGCTGGCAGGCTGGAGACGAGGAAGCAACATCTGGTTGTGATTGGCTGTTCTCCCAGTCCATCACCATCTGGCGTGGTCTCTGGGACCTATCCTCTTGAGCGCTTCGAGGGATTTAGGCTAGGCAAGGGAGTTCATCCAATGTGTGTGTTTTAGGAACTTGTTATCCAGTACTCGAGTGGTGGTTGTGACATAGCGACACTGCTCATGGATCTGCAGAGGGGGTCACACAGGCCTGCACGATTGTGGTTTCTGCTGCTTCTCACGCGTTAGTAAAACTGTTGCCAGCTCTCCCTTTCAATCTCTCCCCTTCCTTCGTTCCCTTTCCTTCTCTCCCTTTCCTTCTCGCCCTTTCATTCTCGCCCTTTCCTTCTCTCCCTTTCCTTCTCGCCCTTTCCTTCTCGCCCTTTCCTTCTCTCCCTTTCCTTCTCTCACTTTCCTTCTCTCCCCTTCCTTCTCTCCCTTTCCTTCTCTCCCTTTCCATCTCTCCCTTTCCTTCTCTCCCTTTCCATCTCTCCCTTTCCATCTCTCCCTTTCCATCTCTCCCTTTCCTTCTCTCCCTTTCCTTCTCTCCCTTTCCATCTCTCCATTTCCTTCTTTCCCTTTCCGTCTCTCCCTCTACTTCTCTCTCTTTCCATCTCTCCTGTACAACAGTTGTTCCAGTATCTTTAGAGTGTACATAGAGTATCATTTGCGACTAGGGAAGAGGTTATTGCTAGCCTGTTTAGGCTGTTTTACTTTACGCGTATTGTATTCATGATGTAATATGGTATTCCCAGAGTGAAGCTGACATAAGTGTGTTCTCCAGGTTGTGTTTCAGTCTCCGCTAGCTCGGGTGCCTGGATAATGATTCAGTTGTTTAGCCTTTTCTTCGAGCATAGGACTCATTGTCAAATCCACTCCAGGAACTTCCTTAGATTCCACAGATCTTTGTGTTTCTCAGCTTGGCTGTATTCAAACCTGTTTAAACTTATTTCCAAGTATTTTCTTCCTCTTTTTCTTTGTTTTAGAACGTGGTGAACTTTGTGGATGACAGCTTCCCCCCAGGCCCTCGCTCCGTGGGCTTCCCCGAGGGAGACAGCGTCCAGCAGCGAATCAAAAAGTGGCTCCGCCCCCATGAGATCAACTGCAACAACTTCAAGGACAGAGGCATCAAATGGTCGGTCTTCCGAACCCCGCGGCCCTCGGACATCCTGCAAGGCCTGCTGGGAAACTGCTGGTGAGTTGTCGTCGTCGTTGTTGCCGATCGATCGCCCAAACCGCTCCCATGCGTGTGGCTTTTCGTCGTTAAAATGACGTCGTTTGTGTATTCTAACACGCTGCGGACCGGATTTAAATTTTTTCAGAAGGAGTAGAAAAGGAGCAATTGTCAGAGAAGCACAGAGCCAAAGTGAAGGACGGAGGGTCTGATTGACAGACAGACAGATGAATGAATGGAGTCGCATTAGAGAGACAGAAAGATGGAGGGAGAGAGAGCAGATGTGGTGATACAGTGTCACCTAACTGGGATTATATAGAGGACAGTTGTTTGTTCTTTGTTCAGGCCTTTGTTCTTGTCCTTGGGCCCCCGTCATCAGGAACTTTTCAAAAATCCACCGTACACACACCTGTACCCACACACGGCCCCTTATCAAAAACACCTCTCCCCAGGGCCCCCCCTCAGCCAAACGCGCTCCCTCCTCCCCACTCCGGGACGTAACCCAGTTCCCTTCCCGCACCCGGTTCCGGTCAAATCCGCGGGCCTCGTAACGCCTCCCCAGGCGTGCCGCCACACGTCGAATCGCATCCAGTCCCCGCTCGCCCTTGAGCGCCCCCCCCAATCCCGAACCGCCCTCGTTGTGCGTCCCCGTGGCCGCGGGCAAAGTAATTGGATTTTTATCTGATTTGATTTGCATGGGGGTTGAATGGCCGGCTGGGCCCCCACATGTGTCACCCGGTAGCGACCGAACGGAGGGGGAGATATTATTGAAAACGCTGCTCGTATCACGCCGAGCCCCTCCTGAGATGGAGGATCTGTCTGCAAATGGCACCAACATGCGTGCGCACGCACACCCCCCCGACGTTGGTTTTTCAGTCTTTCCGAGGGCGTGAGATATAACCCTGACCTAGAAATCCACATTCACTGCTCCCTAGTTCCTTGCTCCAACCCTAAATTTACACTGACCTTCGACTAATCCTAACCTTAACCTCCGTTACCAAACTTTTATGCCTGAACTTATCTCTAACGCCTTAACGTGACCAGTAATAACCCTAAATGTAACCTGAAGTGAAACACTATGACTCATTGTAAGTTGTTTCCAAACCTAACCACTAAACCGGAAAATCGGATGTTCCCTAGTGGGGACTTGCCAACAACTCATACAGAACGATTTTGTGGTTTCACATCAGTTTTACGCAAGTGAATGACAAATACATCTGAAGAGGTCATCTGGGCGGGTGCTTGTTGAATAAGGCCTCAGAGATCTCCCATAATCTCCTTTTAGCAGCTTCCCCTAATCTCGTCACTATCGGATGAAAAGCTTTTTTTGCCAATGTTTCACATGAATTTTAAGCTCTCACTCCCCTCAATGCACTCTGAAACATTTCGTGACTCCAGCACAGGGCTCTAGACGGGGTATTTAGAAGAGGGAAGAAACCAATACATTGCCTTGTTTTTGGGTCAGAGGAAGTGACACGCAAGGGGAATGACATGTCCATGACCTTGTGGTTGATTAGGTGAATCATTGGTACATAATGGTCATATACAGAGCAGGAGTCAAAGAATGGTGTCATCAGTATTGTCCAAAGGAAAGATCAGATATACAACTCACGTATAAGCACTGGACCAGTTCCTCTGAAACATTTCAGAAAGATGGTGGTTGTTAGTTAGGCGGGCAAGGTGTTGCCCTTTAAATTCCAGTCAGGTAGGTTAACACGTTAGATAAGATACAATCTTTGAGCTACACGGGATGGAGCTTTCTCCCCGAATGTATATAGAGCTACGGAGTGCGTGGCTGTTTTGCAGTCTATCGCTTTCCCTTGTCGGGATCTACAAAGCACCGCTCGGCAAGAGGCGAAATAAGACGATTAGTGCTGTTATCACACAACTACAAATCATACTGACAGCGTTGCTCCACATTCTGGGATTTCTAGCGCTTGTAACTCTCACTGACACTCAGCATCCCTGGAATCCACCTTGACACCTGGTAGACACCCGTGACGTGGCTGGGCATCGTCGAGTGCACGAACCCACAACACTCCTGGGGTCATTTTCTGTGGCGTCACTTTCTGGAATGCTAAGGCTCACGGCGAGTGGAGTTATTGGTGTTCTATGAAACCAGACGCTAACGTGCAAACGTGATTTCTCAACATGGCGGTTGACTAAACTGAAAGTATAGCAGATCTACACAAATTGGTCTGCAGTCTCGGCCTAATATCGCCATTGCTATTTTTTGTGATACTTTATGAAAACTAAATTATATATATATATATATATTTCTTTTCAAAAGGGATGGAATTTGTCCTGGACTGTCTGGTAGACGTTACCGGAGCATCGAAAGGGCACACACATTCAGACTCACAAACAGTTTTTACCCCCAGGCCATAAGACTTCTCAACCAGCAACATTGATCTATGATCATATGAACATTTCAATGCTCCGATGACATTTAATGCGCAATAGCATATTGGAATGTACCATTCATACCCACAATTACACTTATATCTATAATATTAACTTCCTATTTCATATTGTCATTACCCCATTTCTACACTTATATCTATAATATTAACTTCCTCTTTCATATTGTCATTACCCCATTTCTACACTTCTATCTATAATATTAACTTCCTCTTTCATATGGTCATTACCCCATTTCGACACGCGTTGGAATTGCTGCTGGTTCACATTATGTATGTATTTTGTTACTTTGTTGTTTAAAAAAAAAAGATATTTGTACTGAATGCTACTGCGTAGATGCCTCGTGTCATGAGGATTTCTCTGCTCAGAACGACACAGTGTGCCTTTGACAATAAAGACGTTGACTCGACTGTGTCGCCTCAGCCTTCTGAAAGGTCAGCCACACCGAACCACACCGAGGCCACGTCCCTGCGGTCGGACTGTCGCTGTGAAACGGCACGTCTGATTGACGCCGACTCGGACCGAAGGGCTGTCTCTGCCCGCCCCGCTCATTCATACCGCGGAGTACTGACCCCACACGACCCCCTCGCAGGTTCCTGAGCGCGTTGGCGGTGCTGGCGGAGCGTCCGGAGCTGGTGGAGAGGGTGATGATCACCCGGGGCATTTGCAAGGAGGGGGCCTACCAGGTCAGGCTGTGCAAGGACGGTACCTGGATCACGGTCCTGGTGGACGACATGCTGCCCTGCGACGAGTACGGATACCTGCTCTTCTCCCAGGTGAAGCAAAGGACACGACACATTCGCGATAACACGCACGGCACATTCATAATGCACGGAAACACACAGGGCACATTCATAACGCACGAAAACATGCACGGCACATTCATAACGCACGAAAACACGCAGGGCACATTCATAACACACGAAAACACGCACGGCACATTCATAACGCACGAAAACACGCACGGCACATTCATAATGCACGAAAACACACACAGCACATTCATAACACGAAAACACGCACGGCACATTCATAACGCACGAAAACACGAACGGCACATTCATAACGCACGAAAACAGGCACGGCACATTCATAACACGAAAACACGCACGGCACATTCATAACGCACGAAAACATGCACGGCACCTTAATAACATGAAAACACGCACGGCACATTCATAACACGAAAACACGCACAGCACATTCATAACACACGAAAACACGCACAGACAGGCACAGAATAAACAACATGTGCGCGCGCATTAACACAACACAACTCTATATACACTATTTATTTCCCACTCAAACTTGCTCACACATGCCTTCACACAGGGTCGATCACTGACTTGTCATGCCGTAACCGTGACAACCTAATGTAGTTGAGTGTGGACTCGCGCAAGATTCTGTCACACACACAAACACACACACTCTGTCATTCAGTTCAGGTCTTCAGAAATGAGCCGCGGTGCAAGATGGAGGCTGTCAGAAATGTCAGGGTGAAAGTAGTGAAGAGGTTTTATTCTTTTATTCTTGTTATTGGAGAAGATCGTTCCTCCACTGTCAATTGCCTCGTGCCTTTTTTTCAGGACCTTCGGCTGGAAAAATGAAAAAAGTCCTTGACTCATCTTGTGACCTCCGGACGTTTCCGTCCCTGGATGTGCACCTCCAAGTTTGATTCTTGTCCAATCAGTTTAACTTAATCTTCTGAACTTTCCTTCCTGCCCGTCTCGCTCTCTCCCTCTTTCCCTCCCCCCACAAACCTCCCTCTCCTCCCCTCCCTGCCCAGGCTCAGCGTAGGCAACTCTGGGTGGCCCTGATAGAGAAGGCCCTGGCCAAACTCCACGGCTCCTACTTCGCCCTGCAGGCGGGCCGCGCCATCGAGGGCCTGGCCACGCTGACCGGAGCGCCGTGCGACTCCCTCATGCTGCAGGTCAGCTCCACCAACCCCCGCGAGGAGCCCATCGACACCGACCTGATCTGGGCCAAGATGCTCAGCTCCAAAGAGGCCGGGTGAGTGGGAGGGACGCGGGCTGTCCCGGGGGGCCCTTAAGACCTACCACGTCGTGCCCCTGACGGGACAAGGTGAAGTAGTAGTTACCGGAATGTCTCGGTCAATAGCGAGAACGATCATTTGAAATGACACCAAGCGGCCAATCGAGTGTGCCTTATTACACCTACCACACGAAGAACAAGCACGTCCAAGTGGGTAAACGTCTCTGTGCAACACTAAGCTTGAATCTGGGCCCACTTCGGCAACCGCCCTGAAGAGTTTAGTGGTGTGATGGAAATGAGGCCTAACATTTTACATTTAGATTCTAGTATTTTAGCTGAGGCTCTTATCCAGACGACTTGCACTTGCATGCATTATTGATTGCATACATTTAGTATGGGAGGCAGATAGCCTAGCGATTAGGGCATCTTATAAGTAACAGAAAGGTTGATGGATTGAATCCCTAAGCCTAAAGTGAAAAATCCTTTGTTCTGTCCCAGAGCAAGGCAGTTACTAAAATAATTGTTTTGACTAATTCATTATACTATATTATTATATTTTACAGCAACAAAAATGTGCTCCTGTTGTGAGACTGAACAAATGTGTCAGTTGGAAGCTGGAAATAAATAAGGGCCATATTGGACAGTTTGCCAGGACACCGGGGTTGAAATCCCCACTTTTACTATAAATTGGATTATCTAGTAACCACATTAAATCAAGATATCCTTTTGAAGTTATATCCAACCCTATATCGGTACAATGAGCAGGGCAATGTCCCCTTCACTGTCCCCTTTTCCAGTAGCTTCTGATGAGCTTAGCTTCTGGACCATGTAGGGCGCTATGTTGACCCATGGTGTTGTCTCTGTTGTGTGTACCGAGTAGGTTTCTGATGGGGGCGTCCTGTGGAGGAGGAAACATGAAGGTGGATGACCTGGTGTACGAATCATTGGGCCTCCGCCCTCGCCACGCCTACTCAATCCTGGACGTGCGTGACGTGCAGGGCTATAGGTGAGAGAGCTGATTGGGTTATTAGCGGGAGAGGAAGTGGCTAATTGGTCAAAGCGATATGTGGGTGAGGCCAGAAAGATACAGATCAGTAGCTTTCCATGTGATTGATGTCCTTGTGTAGGTGGCACATGGCCTTGCAGATTGTAGCTGACAAGTAACTGAAAGGTTGCTTAAAGCTAACCGTAATGTTCCAGAAATGTTGCCCACGGCCGTGACCCCGCTTGGAGTGTGCCTCTGGGAAACAGGCACTCATCTCCAACGCGCTTGCGCGTCCCAATTCACACTTGTGCAGGAAGTCGGATAAATATAAGCTCCCGCTAAAAAATCCATTATTATCCTTTCCATTACAACCGCGGCTAGTTGCGAGAACCTTACCAAACCCCGATAAGATTCTTAAGGCCCTTCAATCCCAATTCAATGATGCCGGTTTTGAATTGCTTCCCCGCTAACTGTCTGTCATTCCAGGCTGCTGCGGCTGAGGAACCCGTGGGGTCGGTTCTCGTGGAACGGCAGCTGGTCGGACGAGTGGCCCGACTGGCCGCAGCACCTGCGTCACGAGCTCATGGCGCACGGCAGCAGCGAGGGCGTGTTCTGGATGGAGTACGGAGACTTCATCAAGTAGGTCCCGCCGTCCCCAGGGAGTTGGCCCTCAGGGCCACAGGGCCTAATCGCCAAGCCGCGCCGCCGTGGCAACAAAGGGTATCACCGGCTGACGTATTGTCGGAAAAACCGTCGGCGCGTGGTAAACAAAATCGTTGGCGCTGTAGAATGGCTGTGTCGAGCAAACACGGGCAAGGGGAAAACACCTATAGGTATGGAGAGATCATCTTTTACCTGGAAACGTTTCTCTCTCTGATTGGTGCAGAAAGCAATGGCCGTTAATGTCGCATGTTGGAATGTTCCTCCAAAAGGCTGAAGCCCTTTAATGAAATATGGACTTACACGTTGTTATTTCCTTCCATTGATTTGTAGCTGTATTTAAGCTAATAGACTGCTTTCCGTAAAGGTCTTGCATCTAATTGTCAAATAAGGGGAAGTTTTGTTTAAATTGCCTGACAGTTAAAAGACGACGGTTAGTTATGGGGATTTTCCAAAATCTATTTCCTCGCGCCCACTCTTCTGCATCCTCTCTGGACTCAGTATTTGAGAAGGTTAGGAGGTAATCGATGAAAGAGGGCAAGGAGAGTGAACGTGAAGGGAAACATCTTGTATGAAAACAGACTGCCCTTTTCCAGCCAGTTACACTTGCAGAGGCGGTTCCCTAAGAAGCCGTACGCAGTGAAAGCAGAGGATTGACGGAACAAAGAGTAGCACAAAGATCTGGTGTAGCCAACGCTTTCTCCCCGGCCTACGAATGTACGTCACCTTGACCGCCCTGTCACTTATTGCTTTCTGGGTCACTGAGTAGAATACAGCATTTGTCTTCACGTTTTGGGGGTAACCAGGCCTGTATCAATGAATAATGAGGAGTTACATAACAACCGTTTTCGTCAAATTCAAATGCACTCAAGTCTATTGAGCGGTTTAAATGGAACATCGTACATGACCTTATGATGTGTCCATTGGTGCAGAAACGTTGGTACTGAAGATACTACGTCATGTGTTCCAGTAAGCGTATGTACGTTCACGCAACCTCGTGGTTTTCCAGGCTTCCTCAGGGTTCAATTAGAGGCGAGTATAGAATCGACACCATGATCATTATCATAATCGTTTGACACGTTAACATGACACAAGCATATAAGAGGGAAGCTAATCTGGTGGCCTCCTCTGCTGGGTTTTCTGTTGCTATCAGTTCCGCCCTCGGGGGCCCATAATCTCCCATTAGTAGCATTAAATTGCGGTGCCCTACAGAAGCGGGTTAAGTTTAGCCTGTTGGTTGCAACCCCGCCAATAAGTCCTATTAACGAGAGTCAATTAGGAGTTAATTAGTTATTTGGCTGAGTTGGCGGACACTTATTATCGTGTAAGACTTAAGCGAAGGGACTCCCGGGTTGCGGTTTTATTTGGTTGGTTGATTTCGTGTTAAGGTGTGGTCGCGGGGCCCAAATAGACCTGCATTGACTACTAACACACTCAAATGAATCCCTTTTTGCAGCTGTAAAAAGGCCAGAATGGGTGTTTCACTATAATGAGTCTCAAACACCTGGATTGTCCTGTAGATGTGATTTCTACTACTGGCTACTCTAATTTGACGTGGAATCATTCAGCAGATGTGCTTCTCCGGAGTGACTCAAAGGTACCTAATACCAAACGTGTCTTTCTTTGGCTGTTTGTGTGGTCGCTGTTTGTGTGGTCGATATGCGGTTCAGTAGCGTGTCAGTCCGTGGATGTTGACGCTGTGAGTAAGACTCCTTTAGCATTGCAACAAGGATACAGCTCCCTTCCTGACTCCCGGCTTGTCTCTCTTTCTGTCAGTTAAACAAGGGAACAAGACCAAATGCTCTGAAGTCCATCAGTCCTTCCCATCATTTTTTTGTACTCCATCTCCATCTTCGTTATGTTTTTTTTTTGGAACACGACAGTAAGGGAGCCACTGTACCCTGAGCCCTACTTGGAGTATACCTCGGTGAAGGGTCCTTGACAAATACCTGATTAACAAGCAAGGGGAAGTGCATGCCGGTTCATTTAACAGGTTCATTTTAGTCGAAGAACTAAGGAGGGCCGCATTATCCCCCCCTCTGGTTTCGGAGATAAAAGCGAAGAGATTTCTCACTTTCACCTCACATTTCTCTGTTCTAGAAAGACATAAGAAAAGAGCAGACGGATGACAAATTGAGGGGGTGGGAGGAGGTGAAACGGCGAAAACCAATTTATGAGGAAAAGAGGTAGTCGTTCGCTGGTCGGGTCTCTGGGGGTCTTTTTTGATGCAGGCCAGTTTTCATTTGCAAGCCAAATGCTTTTGTACTGTAAGACGAGCGAGTGTACGATTGGTAAACAGACTGGCAGATGAAGTGGAAGAGTTTCCTGTGCTCGCCAGTGCAAAGAACTGTTTTGTCAGGTCAGAGGGCGAACGTCTATATTGTTCCTGACAGGGTTATCTGGAATTGATCCACATGGAGAGGAAAGGTTGTCAACGGAGCTCATGTCTTGAGTTGCGGCAGTTTTCCAAATGTGTCAAAGGTTAAATAAAGGTAACTGCTGCATAATGGAGTTACACACACACACACACACACACAACTACATTTTGAAAAACAATCAAATATTGACTGTATTACAGCACATAAAACATTGCATCATCTGAAAATTGGATTTATTTGGCTGCAGGGTGAGGATAAGGCTTTGATGTGATAAATTAAGTTTTTTTAAATTTTATTTTTAATTAAAACCCTGCTTCTAATGCTTTTATCTCCCTCTACCTATCCCCCATCTCATTCCTACCCTGGAACTGGTACAGAAGCTGCTAAATTCTGCCCCCTATGGTTTAACATTGTTCGGTCTTTAGTTGACCAATCACATTTACTCTGCCTCTGTTCCCAGCAGTATGGGTGTTATTCAGCGCAGCCATCAAACCGTTTGACCTGAAGCGAAACAGATACATTTTACGATTTTTGTTGGCGCTTCCGTGCCATGTCTTGTCTTTGATTGTTGGCAGGCAAACTAATTATTTCCTATCTCTTTTGAGTAAATGCCTCTTCTGTTGTTGTGGCGGAGGTGCGATAAGTTGATTATTCTTTCGTATCATGCATACTCTTTTGTTAATTGCTTCTATGACATTTTTAACATTCTTATTTATAATGTTATTCATAAACATCAGACCTTTGTTATACATTTCTTCTCACAAGCATCTTGTCTTTCCTTCATTAGTACATTGGAGTAATTTTATTATTACTCTTATTATTATAAGTATTGACTCTACCTTATCTGGGGGTATTAAATTGGAATTGTAACCAGCTGTTTTTACTCTGTATGTTGGCAAAAAGACCCCATTTGAACATGAGATGCGACTGTCGTAGTCTGCTGATGAACAAGTTTGTATTTAGCTACAGTTTTTGTATAATAACGTCTTTAAGTGAGAGGTTTATAGGTTTTTATGGATTTTATGTTTGCTATAGATAAGCTTGTTTATCTTTATTTGGTTTGGCATTCCAGATACATGGGGCCAAGAATGATAGGTCCAAGAATAAATATGCCAACTGCGATATCACTATTCCTAGATTTCTTGCGTCGTTGTTTTCCACTTTGTTTTCCTAGTCATGGTGTCCTATTTCCAAGCCCATATAGTGTAATTTAGACAAAACGGTAATCAGACCCCGTTTAGAGTCATTAGCTTCAGGTGATCAATGGCTGTGGCGTCCATAGACTGTTACTGTGAATACAATTGATTAATAGAATCAATAAAATAGAATTGATTTACCTGTAGATTGAAGTGTTTGCCTCACTGCGGTTTTAGAATCTGTTGTGTTTGTCTTTTTTGTTTGCCACATCCTTTTTTGTCAAGATCAACCGGGAGCGTGAGGTTGTACTCTTAAAATAAACTGTCACCTTCATGTACTGTTACCAGGCAGCAGCCCTGCCATGGCATGAAACGTGTGTGTGTGTGTGTGTGTGCATGTGCATGTTTCTGTGTTTGTTTCTGTGCTGATGTAAACAGATGCAGCAGAGGTGCATCACAGCTTGAATTTGTAATTGGGACTGGCACAGCTCCCTTTGGCGGGGCACACTGCTAGTTTTAGTAAATCACTCACGGTTATGTATTAGGGGTCTGAGGTATTATAGTTGTCCCCGAACAGCTAAATGAATAGTCTTCACCAGTTTCATGATATGATGTTACCATGGGATGTATGGTCGATTTAGACACTATGTAGCTCTATGGGACCTCTTATCGTATGTGCCGTCGAAGCAGCCGTTAAACTACCTGGGTAGTGAAGCGGCTAGCGGTTATCAGTGGAGTCACCTACCATGTGATATAAATGTAACTGTGGCTCACAGAGTGACGGGCTCGTTTTTTGGTCCATCGGTTTGCGTAATTAGCTTTGAGCAACGAGCTTAATCGCGAATAAGGTTGTAAAACCGCGTGCCTGTCTAAATGAAGCAAACTCTGCTATTTTTGTGATTCTAACACGGTTTGTGTTTTGTGACTGTCCTAGTGTTTGGGGTGAGTAACACGTTACAGTAATATCATTACGTTTTCTGGTAACATAATGGGGTTTATGAACGAATATAGCTCTGTTACTTTGTTGCTTTCTTGTTACTTTCCAGTTTTGGTCTTAAATTAAAAATGAATGTTCATCTCGTTTGAAAAGAAGTTGTGAACTATGGACAGTGCTTGACCTGAAATAAAATACCCCCAGGAGCAGTCTTTTTCCAAGTCTATTAACATGGTGTCACAGGCCATGACATTTCTCCTGTCAACTGACTGTTGGCGACCTTAACGCTTAGCTTAGGCTAGCAAACACATTTGATAATGACAACTTGTGGTGCTACAAGCAAGGTGTTAGCAGTTTCGCCCATACACAGCATGTCGGGATCCGTTGGAGAGGAGGTTCGTAGGGGAGGCGCCATTGGCCTTCTCGCTGCTGTGTTTTTGGAGGGAACCTGGGATGAGGGCCCTAAGCAAAGATACTGCAATCTCCGAAAACCCTGGTTACTAACGCATCTGAAAATAACACGCTGTCAGGCAGGATTCACAGAGAAGTGTGGAGTAAAGACACTTTTCAACAGGAATGTGTAGGCTACTGTCTGTTGTTGTGTCGGGAGGTAAAAGTTCCTGCCAGTCACTGATTTATGTGGCTCCAAATGTGTTAAATAAATGATATTAATTGAATGCATTAAAACGTCAACTTTGACGGCTGTTGTTTAAATGTATTGATTGATTAATTCAGTGAATAATAACACGTTTTTGGGACACTATAGAAGCCAGCATTAAATAGCCTTTAGCCTGCAATGGGTGTTGATAATTGACGTAGAGCAGTTCCAATTAGTTTAATGTGACTATTAAGCCAACATTAAGCTGGGCTGGGAATCAAACACATGCAGTTTTGCAGTACTAAGTTCACAGTTATCACAGGTCATACAGTGGTTTTACCTCCCCACAGCTGCTCCTGTGAGTCAGCATCTAGAATAAATTAGGCTATAGTCAATATTCAAATGAGTTAAGCATGTTCAATAAAGACATTTTATAAAGTATAAAAAGTAATAAAGTCAAATTTATTATCAATGGTTCTAACCAAAATGTTTTCATTAAACAACACATTTTCTGATAAATGCAGTGGAAAGAGATCAAAGAGAAGTGTTGTAAATTTTTGCAACTGAATGAAATTGATGTAAGCAGCTAGAGAGGAAATGTAGGAACAGTATTCAAGAAACCTCCTGCCTCATTCTGACTCTCAAAGTTTATAATGTTTACTGTTATAGAGGGGATAAAATATGTTGGTTTCTTGGGTTAGATTTCTCTATATTTACATCAGCATTTATGCTATCAATCGAGTAACCTAGGTTAATTTACAAAAATAATGTGGATTAGATGCAAATAAAAAATCCTACCGAAATAATGCATGCGACAGGTAATTAGTATTATTTTGCCTTGCATCTCTGCTTGACTGGTGAAATCAATATCTCGGGTCTAAGTAGTGTAACGGAATAGCCTAAGGATGAGCTACCTAAATACATGCCCCCTTGAAATTGTGTGTTTTAGACATGGCCGTTAATGTAGTATAGACTGCTGTGCACTCTACCTGATCTTGATGGTTTATGCTATATTGTTTAGACTACTCCTATGTTATTTTGTGTAGCCGACTATGCAAAAGAGCAAGTTGTAGCCGATAGCTCAAATCAGTTCTCAGAGGTTCGGATCTGTGTTTGTCGTTAGTGCAGTAGATTTTACCAATCAACTTTGCTGCCAATACCAGGTGGGCAAAGATGTAGCATGATGATGACTGACAGGTGGGCAAAGATGTAGCATGATGATGACTGACAGGTGGGCAAAAATGTAGCATGATGATGACTGACAGGTGGGCAAAGATGTAGCATGATGATGACTGACAGGTGGGCAAAGATGTAGCATGATGATGACTGACAGGTGGGCAAAGATGTAGCATAATGATGACTGACAGGTGGGCAATGATGTAGCATAATGATGACTGACAGGTGGGCAATGATGTAGCATAATGATGACTGACAGGTGGGCAAAGATGTAGCATAATGATGACTTAAATGTAAAAAAACAGCTATTACGTTACTTTTTTATGTTCCCTCCTCCGTGGTGAAGCTTAAGGCCTACAAATGATTTAACCTATGTCATGAGTGCAGTGTTCTTGAGGTATAACGCAGAAGTAATCTGAAAGTTAATTAACAAATAATTAACTTAATATGTAAAGTAAATGAGTTAGGTTTTGGGGTAGGCAATGTGTAACATTACTGTTTCCGACCCTGCTCTGTCCACAGGTACTTTGATTCAGTGGACATCTGTAAGATCCATTCTGACTGGCAGGAGGTGCGTTTACAGGGCTGTTTCCCCAGCCGAGCCTATGGTCCTGTTACGGTCACAGCCCTGACCGTGCTGGAGAGAACCACGCTGGAGTTTGCCCTCTTCCAAGAAGGCAGCAGGTACTATCACTCCGTCTTTCTCAACAGCCACCACACATTTCCTTCCCGAATTCAGGGCGTGATGGTTAACCAGATCAACCGCTTGTTCGGGGGTTCAAATGGTCTGTCCGGGAGGCCCAACGAGAGGGCACTTACTTAGACCACGTAAATAAACCATGCACTAATCTTACGAATGTCTGTCCCCATATGGTGTAGGCGCTCCGACACGGCAGACGGACACCTTTTGGACTTGTGCATCATGGTGTTCCGGGCCTCGTTTGGCAGCACCAACAAGCTCACCCTGGGTCGGCTGCTGGCTCACAGCAAGCGGGCCGTCAAGAAGTTTGTCGGGTCCGACGTGATGCTGGAACCGGGCGAGTACGCCGTGGTGTGTTGTGCCTTTAACCACTGGCAGATGAACGCCAGCGGAGTGGGGCCTCACACACCAGGTACACACACACACACACACTTCAACAGTTTTGACTCTAAAATCCTGTTTTAGAGATACCAGATAGGATGGAACTACCAGAGGAAGGTTGGGTTTCCCTTTTTGTAATTGAGAGTCTCATAGAACCGGTGTTTCTAATATTCAACATCAGCCGTTGCACACGGTATCAGCAGCCTGGAAGCACACTTAATTAACAACTTGTGACGTCTGCCTCACCCAGCGGAGTGCATCACATTGTAAAAAGAAAATCGAAGAAATACCATGGGGGGGGGGGGGGGGAGTTATCCGTCGGTCCAATCCTCCAGCACATATCCCGGGGAGAAAACAGCCCAATGAAGACGTGTTCCAATCGTAGGAAATATACGTGGATCCCAACCGACGTCTTCGTTAATCGCAACACGGCTATGAAGTATTTATTATGAAACAAAACAAATGAACAAGGGAGAGAGCTTTTGGACATGCCTCATTCAATCAACCGAGGGCCATCATGGCACAGCTGAAGCTAGGGATGCAATCAGGATTTCAAGGCAATGTATGCTGGGTTGGTTCTGACTGGTTTGGGCTGTCACGACACTTACAGTTACACAAAGGTTTTGGAGGTTTTAAAAAATGTCTCATCCCTACCAGTACCAGTAGGAATGATATAGACTGTCTGGTCTTCTCTTAGTGTCCAGCCCCACCAGTACCAGTGGGAATGATATAGACTGTCTGGTCGTCTCTTAGTGTCCAGCCCCACCAGTACCAGTGGGAATGATATAGACTGTCTGGTCTTCTCTTAGTGTCCAGCCCCACCAGTACCAGTGGGAATGATATAGACTGTCTGGTCTTCTCTTAGTGTCCAGCCCCACCAGTGCCAGTGGGAATGATATAGACTTTCTGGTCTTCCCTTAGTGTCCAGCCCCACCAGTACCAGTGGGAATGATATAGACTGTTTCCTGGTCTTCCCTTAGTGTCCAGCCCCACCAGTGCCAGTGGGAATGATATAGACGGGTGTCTGGTCTTCTCTTAGTGTCCAGCCCCACCAGTACCAGTGGGAATGATATAGACTTTCTGGCCTTCTCTTAGTGTCCAGCCCCACCAGTGCACGGCGTCCCAGCCAGGACTTTCCAGGGTACATCCTGGCCATCTACAGCTCCCGGCAAGTCATGGTGGAGCAGGTTGAGGCCACCGCTACAACACTGGCCGACGCCATCATCCTGCTGACAGAGAACAAAGGGGAGAGACACGAGGTGAGGGGTTCACACAAACACACTCACAGAGAGACAAACACACTCACAGAGAGAGACAAACACACTCACAGAGAGAGACAAACACACTCACAGAGAGAGACAAACACACTCACAGAGAGAGACAAACACACTCACAGAGAGAGACAAACACACTCACAGAGAGAGACAAACACACACACAGAGAGAGACAAACACACACACAGAGAGAGACAAACACACACACATAGAGAGACAAACACACACACAGAGAGAGACAAACACACACACAGAGACAAACACACACACAGAGACAAACACACACACAGAGAGAGACAAACACACACACACAGAGAGAGACAAACACACACAGAGAGAGAGACAAACACACACACAGAGACAAACACACACAGAGAGAGACAAACACACACACAGAGACAAACACACACACAGAGACAAACACACACACAGAGAGAGAGACAAACACACACACAGAGAGACACAAACGCACTCGAATAGAGTGACAAGCACTCTTGAATAGAGTGACAAGCACACTCACATAGTGACAAGCACACTCACAGAGAGAGACAGACACTCACAATGAGAGACAGACACACTCACAGTGAGAGACTGACACACTCACAGTGAGAGACTGACACACTCACAATGAGAGACTGACACACTCACAGTGAGAGACTGACACACTCACAGTGAGAGACCGACACACTCACAGTGAGAGACCGACACATTCACAGTGAGAGACCGACACATTCACAGTGAGAGACCGACATATTCACAGTGAAAGACAGACACACTCACAGTGAGAGAGACACTCACAGAGTGAGATATACTGTAGATACACAAAGTGTGACACACAGACCCTCACAGGGAGAAATGGGAGAGACAGACACTCAGAGAAAGGCACTCTACAGAGGTGGGAGTCACACACACTCTCAGAGACTATTACTATCATCCTCCTTAACCTAGAACAAGAGTGTCTTCTACATACCTCTTTCCTCTAAGCTGTGTTGGGTGCGTGCATGTGTGTAACACTCCCCCCCCCCACACACACACACACACTAGAGACCGACACAAGCACTCTCAGGGCTTAGAATAAGGCGGAATGTTGGGAGGAGTGTGAATCGGGCACATAAATCAGGTATCCTTTCAGCACTCACTTTCACGCGCGTTCTCTTATTCACACACTTGTGCCAGGGCCTGTCATCTTTCCAGGTATTAAGAGGAGGGCGCTTTTATCCGTCAGCGATACCCTGGTAAATAATTAAGTTGTCCGCCTTTCCAGAAATCGGCTGTACACCCGAGGTGCCCAACAGCTTCTGTAGCATGTGAGGAACACTGCCAAGGAAGGGGAAAACACGTGGGAGCCTTGTATCCGTTTAGGAGTCCCTTTACAGAGACTCGGTTCGCCGCGGTATCGCGTAAACCCCGCTCCATTATGTACGCCGGCTAACGTGCCCTGCGGGCCTGTCTCCGTCTGCTCAGGGTCGCGAGGGCATGACCTGCTACTACCTGACCCACGGCTGGGCGGGGCTCATAGTGGTGGTGGAGAACCGCCACCCCAAGTACTACCTCCACGTATCGTGTGACTGCACGGACAGCTTCAACGTGGTGTCCACCCGCGGCAGCCTGAAGACCATCGACAGTGTCCCGCCCCTGCACAGGTACGTGTCCGGCGTCTGGTTCGACCGCTCCATTCGGGAAGTAGATTGGGAAAGAATGCTTGTATTTGTTACTCCGCGTTTGTTCGTTTTTTTTCCGTATATATTCGTAGTAAAATTGTTATTTGTTGAGGTTTCGTTCTTTTTAAATATTGAGATAGCCGCTTGATTGAATTCGGGAGTGTGACTCAAACGTCAAGTGTAGAACATCAAGTCACATTATGATACATACAAAAACTGCTTGCAATTATTACAGTGATTTGGTTGTAATAAACCTATTCACAAAATCAGCTTCGTTTTGTCCCGGGTCAATGTTGTAGCAAGACCGCTAAGCAGGCCTTTACACTCCACGAAAGTTGTTGTGGGAGATGATTTGTTGGTAGACTAAACCGATTAAGCAAATGCCAATCACTCCTGCTGATTGGCTACTGGCTTGCTCCCCCGCTTCGACATCCCGGCCACTAGTTCACCAGAGTTTATTCCAAATCACGTTTCCCTACTGTCATTTACAACTCTGTCTCCCCCTGCAGGCAGGTGCTGGTGGTGCTGTCCCAGCTGGAGGGCAACGCAGGATTCTCCATAACCCACCGGCTGGCCCACCGCAAAGCCGCGCAGGCCTCGCTAGGGGATTGGACGCCCACCAAGGCCACGCACAGCCCCCAGCTCACCCCCGACATCGACGGGCTGCATAGGCCCCGGCCCCTATGACCACGGCCCCCCTGGCGCAAACACACACCTTGACACACACACGCGTGCCGAACAACGGAGCATGACTATCGACGCAGGGAGGAGGGGTGGTTAGGGAGTGGTACGGGGAGAAGACGATTGGATTGAGAACTGAGGTTCCCTCTGAACGACGGTCCTGCCAAATATAACTGGGTGAAAGTGCCATTTTGGATGGCAAGGGAGGGTAGGGAAGACCTGGAATGTTCTAGATGTCGCCCGGGCAATAGCTACTCTGACTATGAGCCATGGCTGTTACCGAGCCCGGCATCTGTTCTCTAACCCCCAACAGATGTCACCGCACGCCCTAGGAGACGGACGGTTGTCGTCCCAAAGGTCAAAGTTCATTCAGCGGTTTGGATGCAGTGCTGTAACTACTGAGCCACCTCGTGACACTCGCCCTCACTGAGCCATTCCAGTACCCCCGAAACGACCGGCTGACCAGGCTGTCCATCGAACACTCAAGGTAGAAGTCGCCTGGGGTTAAGGGCCCCGACGCTCAATCCTTACCACCTTCTGGATGCTAAAGTTGCGTCAGCGGCTAGGCCTATAAGCTTTACGTCAAGGGCATTGACTCTGCAGTGTGAGGTTTGGGATGGGGGGGGCAACTAGGTTCTCTCCCCAAGACCCCGTTGCCAG
The DNA here is from genome assembly GCA_016801125.1 of Novumbra hubbsi. NCBI lineage: Eukaryota > Metazoa > Chordata > Actinopteri > Esociformes > Umbridae > Novumbra > Novumbra hubbsi. The sequence goes on along the minus strand of JACXGK010001102.1, from coordinate 39,745 downwards.
CACCTTGCATTTCTGGAGCCTTCGACCATCACTTCTAAACCATGGTACTATGTGAGCCAAAATCTGACTACCTTTTTTACCACAGTCATTTTACGTACACCCTTTTTTGTTTTTCTCAGAAGCCACGCTGTCAGTGTCAGTTGTTTATTTTCCATGTATTTTTTTCCCCGCGTTTGTTGGTCTGTTGCGTGTTCGCCCGAATGGTGTAACAAACCCTCAAAGGTACCGTCTAAATGTCAGCTCTGTCAACTGTCCGGAGCCTTCCGCTGCTTTTCTGCCATTGAAACGATGTGTCGTTTTACCTCAAGGCCGTGTGCCTCAGACGTGAGCTGGACGCTGTGTCAAGAAATATGTCAAATCAGTGGGTTTCAGTTACAGTTGTACGGTACGTGCAGTGCATCTGGAGTCTTCTGAAAGGCCCCGTCTGTCACTCCTGTGGAGACAACGGGTTTGGGAAGGTGGCTTTTCTTCGGTAACGTCACAGCTGTTGTTTTTAAGCCCGGGGGGGGAGAGACAGCGCTTGTGTGGCAGCCGACATTCACATCTCTCCCGCTGTTTCGGCAAATCTAGTCTGTATGTTTGTGGAGAAAGAGATGTGAACCTCCTGCCCTCTTATTTCTCCTCCGTCTCCTGTTTGTTTGTTACTCCTCAGCTCAGTGCGGAAGGAGGGTAGTGGTTGTTTTTTCCCGAAGCGCCTGCGGTTGTCTCCCCGAGGTTGACAGACTTTGCACATTCAGTCAGCCTGTCTGCTCACATTCGGTACGTCAAGTCTCACTCCCAGCGGCCGCATCAGTGCTTATGACACTCTGAGTCCCACCGGGAGAATACAACCGGGGAGGTCAATGGATTGTTCTCTATTGTAGGTAAGCCTGAATGGCTCTCCTTTTAACTGGGGACTGCTAACTAAGGGAATACTCTCAAAAGCCATGATTGTTTGGACACTTATTGTGTAGTTCAGCACCGGGTTGTGCATAATGGGCGCAAATGGAAGAAAACGGAGTGAAGCGGGTTGGGAATACCTGAACGTGTCCAATAGGAAACAGTCATTTCTGTTTTCGGGTGCAGTTGTGTTTATTATAATGTGTTTGGCCTAATGAACAGGACCCTGTGTGGAGGTGGAGTCGTGACTGCGGCGCGGTGCGTCAGGCTTAGTCAACAGAGCATCTGGATCGCAGTCCCTGAGGGATGCGCCAACAGCACGTTGGAGAACACACTGTGCTTTTTAATTAGAAATGAGGGATTTTATTGGACACACCGACCCATACACTAACAAAAGCAGACGCGCGCGCACTCATTGACAGCAGCGCATCAAACACTTAAGCCCCTGAGAAATGTAGACGCTGTGGCGGAATGTAGCGTTTTCTTCGTTCTGGCAGTCTTGGTGCAGTGAGTGGCACATTTCCCCGGAGTGGAAAGGAGCAGTGGGCGGTGTGAGGGAAGCCATCAGACTTAGTCTGGTTGACTGCACATTGTTCGGTCTGGTTTTACAACAGGTTGTCAGACATGGCCAAGACGGATATCGCTCGTTTCGATCTCTTGACAGAGATAATGAAAAGGAAACAAAAAGGTACTGCTCTTGTTTGCCGAAGTGCTCGGAATTTCTCGCTAGTTAAGTGCAAGAAATTAAGTAAAGGCAAACTCCCAAAGCTTATTTTCTGTTATGATGTATAATTGGGAAACTTGAAGTCCTGAGGCGGGAAATAATGTCGGGGGTGCGGTTGATTTGTTTTCCTTTTTTCCCTCTTTTTTATTTATAGGTAACTATTTCCATTCATACTTGACCTTCCTCTGCATGTGTTTGAATGTAGTGTCCCATAAAATACTGGAGTAATTGAAGAACACCGTGAGCTGACCAAGTCCTCAAATTGTTATAAACATGGAAGTTTAGGTATTTTTATTACATTAATTAGCCCAACATTGTCATGATACATGCGTTCTCGTGCAATACAACCACTCATAACTCAATTCAAAGCCATTTGGTAAAGCGCATATTTTGTGACCACATCAGTTAAGCGCTGCGGGTGTTACAACCATATTATTGTTGAAGTAGGTGAACGTCACTTCTAAGTCAAACATGTACAATATTTTCAGAAGAATGTATTTTTTTGCTCTCTGTGGCCGCGGATAAGTAGCTGTCTATTCCGAGTGTTTCGTGTGTTTATTTAAGAAATGATTTGATTAAAGCACAAGAGAACAATGCTGTATCGCAACTATAAAACGTTAGGAGATGGGATCCATATATGTAGGAATGTATACACTGCGGATATGTGTGCTGTGTCAACGATCGATGGACTGATTAATGAATGAATTATAGGTAACAGAATTTTTTTTATATATATATTTTAACCCAGTGGGACTGGCTTGAAACCTGCACTGAAAAATCAAAGGCATCTCATCTGTTTTTGTCATGAGGCTCTATGTGTTGTGTGCTTACATTTTCATTTTTTTAAATATATGTTTTAATTGATCATGTAACTGTCGTTTCACCGCTGTCTCTCCCTCCTGTTCTGCGGATCAGTTTCTTTTCTTGCGGTGTTACGGTACTGGTGACTTAACCTCCGAGCAAGGCTGCCCCCTGGTGACCACTTGAGGCTATGGCTAGAGGTGTGGACTTGAAATCCCAACCCACTGACCCTTCATTCTATACAGCCAACAGCCTTTTTCTTTGCAAACTGTACAGAGTCCAACGTTATAATCCCACTGACACTGCAAACCAACTGATTCACCATCTAAAAATGGAAATCCAATACAACATAATGCTGTAATGGAAAATGGAACTTTCCGTCTTCAAACAGGAATGTGATATATACATATACATAGAGTATTTTATTGATTTGGGGGGGTAAATATGTTTATGTCTAAAACCTATGTATGTTTAATTTTCAATCTCAGGTTCCAATGGACCAAATAAAGCTTTTTAATAAATGCAGAATACAATTGTTTCTTTATTGTTCTTTATTTCCTCTTCTCGTGTATCAGTTTTCCTTCCTTTTGGTTTGAGTCCAGTGGAGTTGGAAAAAGTTCTGAAAACCCTCACTGTTTGTCAGTAGTATTACCTGTTTTTCTTGTTCATCACAAAAAAATATCAATGTTTCCTCTGTCACCTCCCTTCAACTGCTCTGGTGGTCTGTTCTTACCATATCTATCCACTAGAGGGCGCCTGTGAGTGTGAGGCTGGGGCAGGGGACGCAATGACCAGAAGGTTGTGTAAGACAGCCTGACCCTGTTGACATCGCCCTCCCCCGCAGGGTTCTAACTACAGCCCTGGAGGATAACACTTAGGGTTATATTCTGTCCGTCCCCTGGTGTCCCACCAGAGTCAGTCCATTGTTAGGGTGTGAGGAGGCAAAAGTGGATCCTCCAGGACCACAGTCCCAGAGAGTCATGTTACAGATTCGGCGAGTGACATATCATCTCATGCTTCTCTGGTGTGATGCCCTCTTTTACTTACTCTTCACCGCTGATGTCAGGAATAAAAGGCATAAGCACTTTGCCTTGGCTCCCGCTCAGGCCTGCTCGGATGGGAGGTTTTCACTATCTGCCCCCCCCTTCTCCGCTGGGGGTAGCATTGCATAACCGCCACCCAACCTGTGGAGCTGTCAATCACCGTCCCCATCCATCAACAGGCAGTCTGGGCTGAGGAAGACCAGACACAGAGACCCAGTGAAGAACTAGGACTCTGGAGACTTACCTCTGAAGTGGACCTGACAAGGTATTGTCATTTTATTTTGAGGGTTTACCAAAAAAATTCAAGTGGTGTTTTTTTTTTTATTGTATGGGGCATTGCAGGATCGAATTCTTGGGGTCTCTCTAGAATGTCAACTTTTGTCCTCGCATGGAGAGTCTTTGAATTCATGCTTTGCCTTAATTGTGCCCTGAAGATGTAAAGAACACCAATATGCTGCAGTTCTTTTACACTTGGCCCATGAAGATAAGAGTGGGGGTTAGTCCGGATTGTACAATTAATTATAAACCTTAAAGAAAGGCAAGAAAAATTCATATCGATCCGGAGGAAAATATCTAACAGTGAAACGATCCTTTAGTCAAATTTTTGTTCAAAAGAACTTCTAGAGAAGCCAATAACCCTGGCGATTTTTACTTTGAACAATATTACCTATACTAAAGGTTACATTCCTTTCATTTTGGGACTCTGGAATTCTGAAAGGCACTGCAAATACAATATATAGTCCATGTTCTTACTACAATCTAGGGTAGAACCGTTAAAGGTGAGTGTATTTGTAAAATATTACAACAATGTACGGTGTGTATATAAAGTCAGTGGTTTGTGCCTCGAGTGCTGTCTGACAGAAAGCTTGTGGTATTGCAGATCATGTAACCACATTAAGACAAACAATTCCTTGACCTGACGTGACCTGAATAGTGTTAATATGAATCCTCTGCAGTTTATCATTTATGATCAAAATACCATGGCTAAGGGATTTATCTAGACCCGTTCTTTAATCCTAAGAACATCACTTTGGCATGGGGTACTAACAATATTCCACACCTGGCATGGCTTTATTGCTTTTAAGTCAGTGCTCCATTTTCTTCCTGATTTATTAATTAAATCAGGTCTTTGTTTGATTGCGATCATTTGGTGATCTCAATGAAATGTACGATGATTTCTAAATGAGTCCACCGGTCCTCCATTATGGAGCCGTATTCTCCAGGGTTTCTATTACTAGGTTACTACCATTCTGATAAGGGTACTCTGTTATAAGGTTTAACAGAGCATGCCAGATTAGGACAGGGGAGACCCAGTGACCTGTCCACTTTTACGTGCCAGTGATCAGGTTGCAAATGTCTGATAACTTGCCCTAAATCCCTGAGTTCCAGAAATCCTCGTGAAGGATTCCAAATTTCCAGCATACTCACTCTTCTTCCTAGTAATCGTATTTCCAGGAATTTTGAGAAATGGACTAGTTTATTATCTCAGCACACTTCTTAAACTTCACATTGATTACGCTTTACATTTGAAAATTACAGCCGTGGCCAAAAGTTTTGAGGTTTCTGCAGTGGTTTTAGATTTTTTTCTCAGATGTCAAAGGCTTTTATTGACAATTACATTAAGTACATGCAAAGAGTCAATATTTGCAGTGTTGACCCTTCTTCCTCAAGACCTCTGCAATTCACCCTGGCTGGCTGTCAATTAACTTCTGGGCCACATCCTGACTGATGGCAGTCAACTCTTGCATAATCAATGCTTGGAGTTTGTCATTGTTTGTAGGTTTTTGTTTGTCCACTCACCTATTGAGTATTGACCATAGGTTCTCACTGGGAAGTCTAAGTAATTCTTACTCAATTAGCATGACAGTAAGCCTTATCCGTATTAACGAGAGGATCACTGACATGATGACAGCTGGTCTTTTGTGGCTGAGCTGAAATGCAGTGGAAATGTTTTTTGGGGGGATTAAGTTAATTTTGCAATTCATTTGATCACTCTTCATGACGTTTCTGGAGTATATGCAAATTACCATAAAAAACTAAGGCAGCAGACTTTGTGAAAATGTGTGTAATTCTCAAAACGTTTAGCCACAGCTGTACATGTGTACTTGTCATTCTTTTTTGTATTTAAAAAAAAAAAATATATATATATATATTTCTTTACAATCTTGGAATCCATTCAAATACGTGGACATTTTATTCATTTAAATCACTTGAAAATCAATTCAAACTTTTTAAGCCTGGACACGACACAGAATGACATAAATCAAGTAAAAATGCGAAAGTGTATAAATACAAATTGATTTATAAACTTTAAATTACAATGAATGTGGTGCAACACCTACTGATAGGACAGGGGATTCAGCCAGCCCCCCAACGATGCTCTGATAGCAGCTGGTATATTTTATTTTAGAAGGAGTAAGGTGAGACGCCAGAGTCCATCTTAACGCGTCCGTCTTCTACAACTGTTTTCAGCCACAGGCAGCAGCAAATTGAGTATAATAACACAAAGTAATGACGGTTTTATTCAGTTTGATCTGTGACAAATTCGTCTTTGAAATATTATTTGTACTTCTGTCCATGTGTTTATCCCAGTAGTGTCTGGGTTCTGTCTGTCAGTCTGTTTGATAAACTGTCTTCTTAAACCACCATGCCTTAATCCACAGGATAGGAATATTTACTGCAGTAGACAATTAGCTGACATACGGTGTATATGTTTGCAATTGTCCTCATAACTCCTCATGACATATCAGTTTTAGAACATACCATAGACATACCATAGACCAGCTAGCACTGTATACAGGCCATATTCTGAAGGACTCAATGTCTTGGCTAAGTTATACGGTTGCGGTTATTTTATCATCAGCTGTGTCTTTGTCTTGTGTCTCTCTCTCTCCTTCTCTTTGTCACCTTATGTCAACAAGCAGACATCAAAATGGCCGGACAAATCCCAGCACTTCCAGAATCATTTGTGCCGGGAATAGATGGTGTTTTATCTGATTGCCTCGGTTTCTACTTCATGGAGTCCAAGGTGCCTGGTCTGTCCAAGGTCATTCTTAACAAACTTAACATGAAGGATTATGGGGAGTACAGGTAAGTACAAGCACTAAATAATAAATCACCAAACCTACAGTCCTGTTTTACCAAAACATTGTTGAAACCCATTTGACTCCTCGTGACATCGAACCAAATTTCACGTCACTTCTGAAACCGTAATCCTGATACTAGTATATAATGTTCATTTATGTGAAAATGACAGTTTATTTTACCTCAGGGCAGCCATGGAAGGGAAAACAAAAAGAGGGTCATTCCGTAACTACAAGGAGATGTTTCAGAAGATGGAGGAGACATTTCAATTCTGTGTCAGCTGCAACAAGATTCCAGAGCACCTCCCAGAGGGCCAAACACTCAAGCGCTGTGTTAAGTGAGTCAAACGCTCGCCTGCCCGATGATTTGAAACACTGCAGTCGACAACATGAAATAATTTGATGGTCAGCAAAGTGTCATGCGGACTGATCTGTGGCAATCACAGCACGCGCACACTGTTAAGAGCGTGATGATAGTCACAGACAAAAATGCAGTATCCTTGGCAGCAGCAAATATAGCCAAGCGTTTGGACTTTAATCTCAATGGGGTTGTCCGTGACTTTTGTCTGGTCGGAGAAGAGGAATTGTCAAAGTCAACCTTTCGCTGTTTTTGATGTCTCAACGTTATTATATTTCCATATACTGAAAGACTGGATTATTTACTTAATTGATAAACTGGCTTTCAATGAAAAAATACATTGGTCAATCAGTTCCATTCCAACCAGAACAAATCAGAGCTGTTCGTTGATCAAAGTTGATACACTGATAACCAGTATAAGTAAACACTTGTTTCCTTTAACGGAGTCATTCAAGAATTTATATTAGCTTTTAGGGATTTTTGTAGCATCAGAAGGTGTCAACTTAAACCTATGATCCCAGGCAAGGAGAGTTAAAGTGATTCCTGTTGACACTGTAGTATTTCAATGTCAACTAGGGGTGGTGGGGTCTTACGGCATATAGGATTAGCAACAATGGTCCCATGAGAAACCTCTCACTTTGTGGTCAGCGACTTATGACGGGAATGACAGCTTTGGTTGGAATTTGGCATTTCTCAAGATAGACTTGGGTCTAGGTCACACGGATAATACATTTCAAGTATTTTGACTACCGGCAGTTCAGAGACAAGCTGCCCAGAAAGTAGCTAGACTACGTCGTCCTGCCCGGGTCACATTATCAACACAGATTAAAGTCTTGAAAAGTATTTGAAAGTGGATCGGGACGAGGGAGCCTGATAAATGATTACATGTCGATGTGTCTGTCACCAGCAGCTTGACTGGTGGAGGCTGGGTATTATGGATTCAGACAGTAACCAGGCAGACCCCCCCCCCCCC
>JACXGK010001102.1:6695-31784 GCA_016801125.1 Novumbra hubbsi | reverse complement strand
CGTCCTTGGCAGCACGCTACGCCAATGAACCCTATTAATATACCAGCGCAAATTAGGGACTAACCTCACAGGATTCGATCCAGTGATGTGGTTCCAAAGATGCCCTCCACTTGCTTTTCGAGCGCGAATGTCCTCTGCCTTTTTGCCCTACTTTGTAACTTCTGCCACGCTCACGCAGGTGTTTGAACGTGTACTACTGCACCAAAGAGTGTCAGAAGAAAAACTGGCCTAAACACAAGATGTTCTGTAAGAAGCTGCGACTGGTGGCTATTGATCGGCTGGTGGAGTGGCTGATGTTCACAGGTAAAAAATACATCAAATAAGACCCCTGTATGGGACACCCAAAGAAAAGAGTGACCCTTTCTTGTTTTTCTACAAATTCAAACACATTTGGTGAAATGTATGGTTGGGGGGTGGGGTGTATCTCATTCCACTGCACTGAAGGGTCTGGATGAAGTAATTTCTTCAAGGATAGATTGTTTCAGGTATTTTTATGTTTTATTTAGGAGGAGGAGTTTTTGCTGAATGAAACTAGTGCACCAGAGGCATTGGCTTCAACCATAATAATAATATAATGTAGAGGTGGGATGTGTGGTTTTCAGATAAAAAATATAGGCCACCGGTTAGAGTCCATTTTCTAAGTCATCTTCCTTAAACTTGACAGCAGTAAAACCAATGTGGATGTAAATCTGGATGCCATCTGTGAAGTGTCACTGTTTTAACTGGAAGAACATGGCCAAACTTCTTCTCGTCCTAACAATCTGATTTAGAGAAGCTTGTCCATGCCTTTATCTCCTCAAGGCTGGACTACTGCAACGCAATCTTCATCGAGGTTCCAGGCAGGAGTTTTCAGGAGCTCCAATACGTTCAGTGCAGCACTGTCAGGTTCCTGATGAAAATGAGGAAATAGCATCACGTCCTTCCCCTACTGGCATCTCTGACACTGGATCTCTGACTCATTCTGAATTTACTTCAAAGTCCTGTTTACTTTTCACTATTCATGATACTGTACAGTGGGGCAAAAAAGTATTTAGTCAGCCACCAATTGTGCATGTTCTCCCACTGAAAAAGATGAGGGAGGCCTGTAATCTTCATCATATGTACACTTCAACTATGACAGACAAACTTAAAGTTTAATTGACTTGGTGATATACTGTGATGATTTTGTGTTTCCTTAAACAGGAGACCTCCCGTTCCCTACGGAGAAGTGGACCCAACCTCAATTGGAGGTGAAGGGCTGGGATGACTGGCTTGCAATGCAAGGTGACCTCACTCCTCGACTGGACGCCGTCTTGTCCAGCAGCAACATGGGAGTGCTATGGAAAAATGTCTCAAGGTCACGACCAGAAGACGCCGACTTGAGAGAGTCTGTCTGGCGAATTGAAAGTGAGTTCCTGTCTCGGGCACTTACTGTTGGCATGGCGATGAGACTCTTCTTCCTGGATCCTTCCTCCAAGCCAGTCACCATCCACCTTGTTGGCGCCGGACTCAGTGAGACAATGGGAGCCCGGCTGACAGACTTCGATGAACTGGACCGAATGTACCCTGGACACCAGGGCATTGAGGTGGTGATGGTGGGGCCAGAGGTGGTGGACGGGCCCATCATGAGGACCCCTCTGACAAACTTTGGCCCCAAGATGAAGACCTTCATCAGTGCCTACAAGGGCCTCTACCACCAGTTCTACGAGGAGCTTGTGGAGACAAAAGAAGCGGCAAAGCCAGATCTGGTGGTCGGATTCCACCCAGGTAAACAATTTTTCATTTCTACAAAATCTAAATAACATTGTGTGTTCAATACCCACATCAGATTTCAGAGAAGAAGTTAAGAGACTAAACCGAGTCAGACTTTAGCGGTCAGGAAATGGTCTGCTTCAGACAGGGGAAGAGTAGTGTAACTCACTAAATGAGAATGATGTGTTTAGGCCTTTACGAGGCACCTGTCTGAATGACTCATGGCGACAGCTGGGCCAAACCTGGCACCTGATTTCGGGACTTAACACCCTCTTCTGCTAAGATGGAGTTCCAGTTCCCCTTGCACCAACCACAGCAAATCAGTACTACACAGTGTTCATATTCCCGTGTAACATGTACTTTATATTTAATAAATGAAATTCACTTTTTGAATTGGGGACTAAGTGGAATATCGAGACGTAAATTGAATATCTTAAAATGTGAAATAATGTTCTAACACCAAACATTTTAATATCCTTAACACTGGCAAAGTACAACAAAATCACCAACTGACCACCCTCAGAATGTAGACAAAACAATGTTACTGATTATCCAAATCAACATTAAACACTATTGCTATTCCGCGGCTATCCCCATCTCTGTAGATGCTACAGAAAGCATAGCTCAACTAAGAAGGGCGACGGTAAAAATCTATTTTTATTCTAATGGATGAAGGTGGTCAGTGGATTGACCACAACAGCTTTGACCACAGTGAGGCATCTAACCTGCAACCATGCACTGCCAGTATGTAAAAACCCTTTATGTTGATCGCCTGTAACACCTTAAGGTACATGTATACATAACAGGAGATTCTTTTTTGCATTTACTTCCAGATTGTAGTAGCATTCAGCCTAACCTACAGATGGATATTCTCCAGTATTTAATATCCATGTCAACATTTTGTCCCTTCTAAGTCCCCTGCCCGTTTAAACGGGCCTCTCTCTCCTGTGTATCAAAACCCCAGAACAGTTACATGCCAAAGAATGCCCAGAATGTTTGCACACTGTAAAACGAGATCACGCTAAAAAAGATAGGAGAAATGTTGATAGCCAATGAATGGGAGTTATCCTGTGGACTTCTCGGACAGCTGCTGTTGAAAAGCTTCTAACTCGCCAAGCAAGCAACACCAAAGCTTCGCCTGGCCCCGGGCCGGCCCTTGTGCCCTGTCTCAGTAATCACCGTAAACTCTAGAGGGGCTAAATATACAGTAGATAGCGTATCCCCGAGTAAACCACATGACAGTCTGGCCTAGGCTCCTTCTGCAAAGCTCAGGCTGGCAAGCCCCTGCATCGCTGACGTGACCCCGTTAAATGGATGGAAGGGTGGGCGCACAGAAACAGGAAACTGGTGGGGTGCAGAGCGATAAAGAAGTTAAGAGGGGGAGCTAGGTAGAGGAAAGGGATACGTTGAGTAAGGGAGCATAACTTGTGAGATCGTCATAGCAAAGAGCGCCTAAACGAGTGACCCCGTATTGAGGTTCCACTTGTCCTTGGTTTAGTCATTGAAAGCCACGTACTCTCCTCTTCTTCCATTTCATTATCTTTACAGTCGCAGCAGAATTTATCCGGACAGAGTCCTCGTTAAGATTTATTTAGTATCTTTGTTCCACAAACAAAATGGTGGCTGGACCTGTACCACGGGCGGTTATTGCGTCTGTTAACGGTCTCTCTGTCACCATATATAACGTTAATGGTTGTAATATTAACCGGCGGCTACTGGGCCAGCTGCCTTGCTCCCAGGGATTAAATGTTTTGGCGCCTTTAACCTTGGGGTGTACACCTCACAGCATCCGTTTCTCATCTTCAAGGGGTGTTTTGTACCACGGCAAAACATGGCGAGGGCAGAATGAGTTTTAGTTGATACTATGTGCGTGTCAACATCAGAGACTCACTGCCGATGGCTAAACATTCCGTTCCTGTCGGAAAACAAGATGAATCTTTAAAACAGGCACTTCTACAGAATTTACAAATCACGTTTCCCATGAATGAAAATACCATACGGAAATGAAATGCCCTCCAGAAATGCTGAGGTTCCAATATACAATACCTCAAATGATTCAGCGTTATCCTCCATATCAATTTTTTTTTTACGGGACTTGTTCCTCATGTGAACTGGTTTCTGAACAACATGATTAGATGTTTATTTGAGGATCTCACGTGTGTATGTTTCCCACGGTGTTTCAGGGTTTCATGCCACGCAGGGTCTGGGAGAAGGCTGGCTGCCAAGCCTCCTCCTACTCAGGGACTTCAACATCCCCTCATTCTTTTCTGTGTTTAAGTAAGTCAATTCACAATGCACCTGAAGACATTGCTGTTCGGGAGATCTTTCTGACCTGACCAGGAACTAGTTACTGGCCTGGAGTTATTTCTGGTCAACCCCTAAGCCTTTGTTTGGCTAAAATGTGGCGAATATACCAGGCATTTTCTGTCTGTCCGCAGTGAGATGGAACTGAACAGTTCCCTGCAAATACTGTCTGAGTTGGAGATGGACATCAAGGGCAGCGGGCCCAACCCGTTTTCATCCCAGAAGCCAGAGGCGGTCCAGTCAAGTCCCAATAATCCACCTTCATACTGCAACTCCCACTTCCTCTATTTCCAGGGCCTACTGGAGCAAGAGCACTTTGAACCACCAGACAACTACAAAAATCTTTGGTTAAGTTAAAATGTATCATTTGACAGCGTCCGGTTTAGGTTGTCCCACATCTCTATGCCCTGCTGTTTCCCTGAATGAGGGATCGGTTGTGAAGAGTTTACTTATTCAGTAAAGTCATTAATTCAGTTGCTTTGATTGGTCAGCTCAGTGACAAGCAAAATTCCACACTGGTCAGTTAATGTGAAATCCTGCGTGCTCTGTGGCTCTCCAGGATCCGAGTGGACTACACCACTGGCCTACAGCATTCGGGTGTTTCTCTCCGTTCGCCTGTGTAATGATCAACCAGGGATGCTTACATTTAAGGTGCTTGTGTATCCAGTTCGTTAATTCCAAGGCTAAAGCCACTTAATGTGCCCAGTCATAATTGCATTCAGGCAAGCATCTGAATAGTGATAACCAGGAAAAAAACTATTTCAAATAACGGCCAAAGAAAAATCTCACTTCAGAATTAATATCCTGTTGACTGATGCTGCGGAAATTGTATGAATCTTAGGGGAGAAAGAAACATCTAAAATGTGTAACTCAAAGTAAGATGTTTACAAAAAAGGCATGGATCATGATGTAATACTCCTAAGGTAAATGAGCTGGCAAGTCTGAGGTCTAGAGGTGGATAAGCAGGCCAATTATTGGTCTAATTGCATGAATAGTTTGACCACATTTGTTTTTTTTGTGTACACTTACCAATTGCAATAAAGAAATGCCTTTTTTAGCATACAGGAGTACTATCTTATGGAATAAAAATTATTTCCTAATATTTCCGTAATATTTTAAGTTATTGTTAGTTATATTTTATAGAAATCTAAAACTGGAACCAGAACTGGGACCTTACAAAAACTGTAATCCTGAAAACCCTGAGCACTTAAATTAATATTCCAGCTGTACTCCTTGTACATCAAGATGCAAGAGGGCCAGTCTGGAATAAATCTTCACCTCCCTCTAGTGGATAAATATTGTAAATGTACTCCTAAATATAGTCATCTTCTCTTGGCGTGATTTATTTAATGCATGCTATGTTAGGTTAGATACATAACAATGTTAGATTTACGTTAAGACTACGTTATAGTAAACCATGCATTCCCAACCATACCACTGGTGTGTTGGAGAATGAGACAGAATTCAATTCAAGACTGAAAAGAGTAACTAAAGATTGGAGGAACACTATCCTAGTCTATAGACATGGAACCTACAGAATGTACTTTAAATATATGTAGACCAGAAATATGTGTGTGTATATATATATATATATATATATATATATATATACATACATACACACACACACACACACACACACACACACACACACACACACACACAACAGGAGATTCTTAACAGTTTTGCATATACTTCCAGATTTTAGTAGCAATTAGCCTAACCTACAGATGGTTATTCTCCAGTATTTCATATCCATGTCAACCGTTTGTCGCAGCCAGTATCCAATGCCAATGGTTTTCAAGGGCCGTGTATATGTAAGAACATTGACCAGTGGAACAGACGGGAAAACTCTGGAGGTGTCAGACCGTTCTGGAAGGGGAAGCACAGGTGGTATAAGTGGCCGTCACAGCCGCTGCTGCAATATTAGCGGTCTCTGTGAGCAGGGTGATCCAGCAGCATGTTACTTCAAGTTCCAATGGCAGATATCAGGAGGTAAGATGTTTTGTTGATAAGGAATTACTTGTGTATTTTATGTTTTGTGAAAATATAGACCTTTAAGTCCCTGTGGATGTTATACGTCCATTGTGGGAAAGGACGCTCCTTTTTTGCCAAATCACCAAGGGGTTGCTGGACTCATGTTGGCAACATGCATTCAGACAGGTTCAAGGCCATGGTGGGATTACGCTTTTCGAGAGCCTCACAGTCACTATGATGTCCAACGTGGGGACTTAATCTATTTACTAAAGAAATATGCCATTCCCTTTACTGCATGCTTTCTAAACATCGACATCGGGATACGGGTCCAAAAACCTATCAAACAGAAGCAGGATTATTTTAACTGATATTTCAAGGCTTTATTATCGTTAATAACACTTAGTTTCATTGTTGTTTCATGTGCCATGCTTTATACCCCAACCCCCCCACATGGAATGCCAAATGCTATCGGCTAAAAATAGGGAACAGGTGCCTCATGTTGGACAGTAATGGTCCTTGGCAAAGTAGCAGATCGACGAAGCACACATTAACAACAAATATCTGTAAGACATGTTTCCTTAATTTTATTTTCATAATTTAGAGATTCAGCTGTGGTGCTGTCATATAAAGTGACTGACTTACACTAGTGATACAATTTAACAGTTCCTGGTGGAAGTACAAAGGGTAATAATGTAATGAAATTATTCTCAGTGGCCACTTTATTCGAAACATATCGTATCAGGTATGACCCTCTTTAGCCTCCAGGACAGCCTTTTCAGGGATTTTGGTTTGTGACGGCTCTGGTGACTGTCCAGACTACTGGAGTATGCTTGAGATGTTATGAGCTCTGTGAAACTACGCATTGTCCTGATAGAAGAATCCAGTTGAAAGTGAGTAGACTTTAAAGAGATTCACATGGTTAGGAAAAATGCTTTTGTATGCCAGGTCCAACACCAGTCTGTACCATTGATACAAGGCAGAATGGATCCATGAATTCATGTGGTTTACATTAAATCCCTAGCATCTGCATGTTACGTGAGAAAACTAGATTGGTCTGACCAGGCAACGTTTTCCCCAAAATTCTTACCCTCGGAACTGACAAGCACTGGATGCTTTCTGAATCTGAATCTTTCTATGTGAACTCCAGAGACTAGTGCATGAAAAACCCATTATTCTGAAACCGCCATGTCTGATATCAGCAATCATAACGCGATCATAGCAGCTTAGATCATACGTCTTCCCTGCTGTGACCTCCTGACCATGTCCGCATGCTTCATATATTAAGTGGCAGCCACTTGATTCCATAACTGTCTCTTGGCGTTGATAAACAGGTGTATGTAATAAAGTGTCCAGAATACATTTGTTTGTCATGTATTAACCCTCATTCCCTTCTGTGATATGGGGTTGCATTTTTTAATGATGTTGCAGCGTTTAACCACAAATGCCACTAACACACTCACCTTTATACATACATCTATGCAGGTTGTCAAGCTTTCATTGTAAATAATTTCAGTCAATCTGTAGTTACTTCATTATTATTGAAAAGCAAATGTTTCTACAAGAATAGAATATATTCTATATTATATAGAATAATATATATAGTATACAGAATACAAGAATATTTCCATTTCTCCAAGTTTGAATCCAGAAAATATCTTGGCATGACATGATCTATGTTATTTAAAGATGCACAAAGCTCTAAAATAATGATATCTCTCCAAACATCTTTTGTCAGTGCCCCATGCCAAAGAGATAAGGCCAAAGTTATGGCCTTTAAGACTCAGAAAGACATGTTCCAGAAGATGGAGGAATCGTTCAAATTCTGCGCTGGTTGCAGAAAGCGTACTGGTCAGCTTTCAGACACACAAACTCTGAAACGCTGCATAAGGTAATTATAGAAAATACAAAATGAACTGCTTTTGTGTATTTCTTTGAAACATTTTGTTATATTATATATTGTAGTAGTTAGATGATCCAACCTGGAATTCTGGTTGTACGTAAGTATAATGTCTTTATTCCCTTCCCTAACATCCTCTTCCACCTTGTCCTTTTGACTTGAACAGTTGTCTAAATGTATACTACTGCAGCAAGCAATGTCAGAAGTCTGATTGGCCTCAGCACAAGAAGGTCTGTCCGGAGTTGCGTCTTGTGGCCATTGACCGTTTAGTCGAGTGGCTCGTGTTCAAAGGTGAGTGAAAGAAAGGCACAAGGAAGAACAGCGAATCGATGCCTTGAGCCAATTGCTGCATGCTTGCTGTGATCTTGCGATGATGACAGCGTGGGTCTGCTGGTTCTGTTCCCCACGTTTAAAAGTGACATCTTTTGCTTTCCTTTGCCAAGAAGAAAGATCAGCTTGTACAGAAAATCTGAGTTCATAATTTAGAAAGCAATTTTTTCTAGGACCAATATATTTCGGTTTTTGTGACATTAAAAAAGAAAATCAAAAAAATCCCCCAAAAACTTAGTCAGCAGGCCCAAACTGATTTCATACTCTCCTCTTTGTCAATCAGGAGACCTCCCATTCCCTACGGAGAAGTGGACCCGACCACAAGGGGAAGTAAAGTGCTGGAATGACTGGCTTGCAATGCAAGGGGACCTCACCCCTAAGTTGGATGCCATCTTGTCTTGCGCTAATATGAAAGACCTTTGGACTAACGCTGGCAGGCCTAAGCCAGATGATGATGACCTAAGGAAGTCCATTTGGCGGGTGTCAAGTGAATTTCTCTGCCGGCCGTTGACAATTGCCATGGGGTTTAGACTGTTTGGGCTTAACCCATATTCTAAACCCCTCACCGTCCACTTAATAGGGATTTCTGACACCGAGACCCTTGGAGCGCGGCTGAAGGACTATGATGAACTGGACCGAATGTACCCTGGACACCAGGGCATTGAGGTGGTGATGGTGGGGCCAGAGGTGGTGGACGGGGCCATCATGAGGACCCCTCTGACAAACTTTGGCCCCAAGACGAAGACCTTCATCAGTGCCTACAAGGGCCTCTACCACCAGTTCTACGAGGAGCTTGTGGAGACAAAAGAAGCGGCAAAGCCAGATCTGGTGGTCGGATTCCATCCAGGTGAGAATCTCTTCGGTGTTCTATTCGTTGTCCAGATGTTCCATTTTTAATACTCAAGAAAAAATATAATTCACTTATTGAGTTTGTGTTAAAAAAGTCATGATAAAACGAATGGACACAAAACAGATCAGGCCTTTGTCTTGCTATCAACTTCATGATTTGGTTGAAGCTTTGCATAATAACTGTGAGCTGTGCTGGTTAAGCTGCTCTTGGCTGAGCCCTGCTTTGTTAAACCTCCCCTGTGTCCTGCAGGGTTTGACGCCAGTCAAGGCCTGGACGAGGGCTGGCTACCCACACTTCTGCTCCTCAGGGACTATGACATCCCCTCCATGTTTACTGCAGCTGAGTAAGTCCCAGATAACCCTTATATTAATACCTGCCGTATTCCAGCTACAGTGTATCCCCTTCACCAGATTAGCATTTGAACTCACTCATTTGAACCCCAACTCACTTGTTAAACGAATTGCCATGCCACGTTATGCACACATATTAATACACACACACATATTAATACACACACATATATTAATACACACAAATTTATTGTCACAAAAAAAGTTCTCAATCGTGAAAGCTCCTAACCACTATGTATAACTTCAGAATGTCCTATCTATGCACCATTTATCCAGATTGCCCCTTTATCTTCATTTGCATGTGTTTGTGTTTGGACTGCTATCCACTACAGAGTATTTAGTGTGTAACTGTTATCCCCGTTTGATCCCCGCAGCGAGACAGAGATGACCTACTCTCTACAGATCCTTTCAGAACTGGAGATGGATTTAAAAGGCAGTGGAGTCAACCCGTTTGCCTCTCAGAAACCAGAACAGGTCCAGGCCACTCCTAACAAAACACCTGTGTACTGCAACTCCCACTATTTCTGTTTCCAGGGTCTGCTGGAGACAGTGGAGTTTGAAGAACCAGACGACAAATGAGTTTTCCATTGAAGTCAAATGGGCATTGTTGAACAAGACACAAATTAGGTTTTGGAAGACGAGATTATTGGTTAAACTACAAGTAAAAAAGGGGCATGTTGTGCAGCTATGTTAATAAGCCTGATCATTAAGAGCTTTTGCATCAACAATAGTTTTTGGCACAAACAAAATGCCAGGTGGAATTCAATTGGAGATTATTCATCTCAAATTGGAATCAGCCATATACACCGGTTTTATTGGCAGGCAAAAGATAATTTGCATATATTCTGAATTGCAGCATATTGCACTCCTTGTATATGCAAAATGCATTTTGAGCTATAGTTATTTAACGTTTCTATGAATTGAGCTGGCTTTTTACTACACTCACTGGGTTTAAAACACAGCTTTTAGGGTATGTTGTATGAGGGTTATTTTGTGCCTTTAATAATAGAACTCTTTAAAAGGCAGAACTATCATGCAATAAATAGTTGATCAAAGTTACTGGTGCTGGGATACTGGAACATGTTGGCAATATATCAATTTGAATTAGCTAATTATATATATACAGTTTCAGTGCAGTCATTATTTGATAATCAAAGGCCAATAGTATCTGGATACTATCAGCAGTTAGGCTGTGCTGATCTGAATCAATTAGGCTGTACTGGTTTTAATCTAATAGGTTGTATTGATCTGAATCTCTTAGGCTGTACTGACTTAATTCTATTAGGCTGTATTGACCTGAATCTATTAGGCTGTACTGATTTTAATCTATGTGGTCCATGTCTATACTTTTTGTCCATACATAAACACGTCAATGACATTAAGGTAACCTTTGTGTATTGTTTTATTTGAAGAAAGGAAAAGATAGTCCAATTTCATTTTATTATGTTGATTTATTTGCTCTTGGTTTAGGAGCACAATGCTCTACACCTTAAATATACAATCTAATTCAACACATAATGAATATACAGAGACTCTGAATATCACAACTTTCGATCCAAGACGCTAAAAACCAGGTCCACGACGTAGAGGACAAGATTGACAGCAGTACCCATGGTTACCACATCGAGGTCCTCATGACGACAATAGTTACAGTCAGGCGGATTGTAGTCATGGTAATGCCTGTAACCGAAGATGGGCCAGAGGATGAGGGCAGACAAGTAAAAAATCACAGCCACTATGTTGAACAATAACTCCAGCTTGTTAAGCCCAATACAGGCTATGAAGCCTTTAAGTAGGCTGCACAGACTGACGATCAGAATGAGCATGGTCACGAGGAGGCAGACAGCGTAGACCACAATGCACCACACCATCGCGGGTGGGCGAAATACTCTTTCCACACCCAGGAAGTAGTTGGTTGATCCGGCGAGAACGACGCAAGCCACGATGGCCTCCGTGAACCTAAGGACGCCCCTCCGGTTCGACAGGTAGCCCTTCGGACATTTCATTTTCCTCCGCACGCCGTCGACCAGGAAGACCACGGCGGCGGCCGCGGAGAAGACCACGCAGAAGGAGCTGCCGATGCAGGACAAGCAGCCGAAGACGACGGCGAAGATGATGGTGGCGGCGGTGACCATGAACGCACAAAGCATGGTCAGGCCACAGCAGAGGTCCTCCCAGTCCGGCAGGCAGGCAGCCAGGAGCACGTTCAAAGCCATGGCCTCGAACACCAGAAGGACCAACGCAACGGCCGCCGAGAAGACCCAGACAAACTCGCAGTAGACTCCGTAAGGGTTCACCATTCGACCTCGGAACATGGGGATGATTAGCGCCAGCACGCATAGCACGATCTCCACCAACCGAAGGACGTTGGACAGGACCTTGAAATGTTGGCACATCTCAGACGCTCAATTATGGTCCAAACTTTGGCTTCCGAACGCACCGTGTCCGATATCTTCCAAGATGGACGCCCGCTGTCTTCGCCAGCGTCTCGCGTGACCACACGTCACTTGAGCAGCTGCGTCCCTCGTAGCGTTCAAGAGGTAGTGGACCTACTGTACGCGGTCTGTAGTTATCCTGCGTTTCACACTGGCTATCTTTATTCAAATCCTAGGTTGAGCATATACACCAGGGTTAACAAAGGAGGCTCGGTGGTGAAGGACGTTATCTCTAGCCCAAACTGAATGTGGCCGCCCACTTTTGTCCTGTTGTTAAAGCTCACGCATAAAGAATGTTAGGAAATGAAAAGAGTTGAGAAAGTGGCACATTATGAACAGTAATCATAACGAACCTACATAGAGATAGATTTATGGTACATAGGCTCTGGTGGCCTGAAGACGGCTATAGTTATAGGCTACTGCAAATAAAAGCCGAACAGGCAATTCTGCAATAAAGATGTGTTTTGGTCAGGGGAGAGGAGCTTACACACACCTATTTAGACAAGCCATTTTTAAAAGGTGCATACAATTGAATGCCAAGTACTTGTAATCTAAATATCTATTTATTTTATATGTTTAGTGAATATTTTGTAGTTTACTCATCAGTTCTAGTTGGTACAATCTGCTTTGCATGATACTCATAAAGATTGTAATAACTAAACTCAATAGTGACTGAGTGTACAGAGAATAGGTTATAAATAAATAGGAAAATTAATAAAGTGTTTATTTAAAAGGTTTTGCAATATTAGTAAAAACTAATACTGCATTTGAGCTTAGAGATGACCTTTGGCCCATGCATCAGGTGTCATTTGATCATCCTTCAGATGAGTCTAGAACTTTCTTGCAGTCCATATGACAAATGATAGTGACCCAGAACTCAGTGGCCACTAACAGATATTTATAGTTTCTCTGCAGTGAGGGGAGAACCTTCCAGAAGGACTCCAGCATTCCATCAATCAGACCTTTATGGTAAAGGGGCTAGAAAGAAGACACTTTCATCAAAAGCATACGTTACAGTATTACATAAAGTTTTAAATACGACTAAGAGAGAGCATCAGGAAAAAGATGATCTGGTCTGATTGAATGATTCAATTTCATTCAAAAGCCAATCCCAAGTGAAACACAAGATTTATCTGGCGCAAACAAGGCACAACTAATCACCTGGCAAATACCACCTGAAGCATGGCGGGTGGTGAATCATCCGATAGGGATGCTTTTCAGCGAAAACAAAGGGGAAACTGGTCAGGATTGAGGGAAGGATGAATGGAGCAAAACACAGAGAGCTTCTTGAAGATACCCTGAACCCAGATTACACAGCGACCATGACGAAAACAGCTGGAGTGGCATTAGGTCTGCTAATGTGCTGGTGTGGCCCAGCCAAAGCCCGGACCTAATGGTCACAGCTCACAGACGCCCCCCATCCAATATGACAGAGCTTAAAAGGAATATACAGCGAAGAATGGGAGAAACGGGCCAAATCAAAGTGTGCAAAGCTGTTAGAGGCATACCCAAGACCCAAAGACGTTATCTTTGTCAAAGTGCTTCTACAAAGTACTGGCATCTAAATGGCTGTATCCAATTGAGATATTTCAGTTTTTATATTCAATAAATTGGCCCCATTTCCTACGCCATGTCATTTTGGGCTATTATAACATTGGGGTGTTGTAATATTGGGGTATGTGAAAAAATAATACAAAGAATGAAGTATGTGAAGTGGTCTAAATACTTTCCTAAAGTATTGCATTCATTATTCTACTATAGAGGTACTTTAAGGCCAATAATAAGTCCCATGAAAAAAAGTAGTATACACACACACATTTTTTAGTAGCATTTAAAAACAAACGTAAGAAATTTGAAAGACAACCATTTTCACATGGCACTTTTCACGAGCCGGGAGTGTGACAGGTCAGACAATTTATACGAAATAAGTAAACCTGAAAAACAACTCAATGTCCTATCATTGGACAACTTCAAATGTATTAATATACCTGGTTATACATACACACGTGATCTCTACAGTTCTCAGCAAGATAAATTACTTACACAGAAATTATTCTAATTTAATGCGCCATAGAAGAGGTTAGGCTGGTATTAAGTCTCAAATTAAGCAATTCTAATAGTATTGGGCAATCTGTTGTGGTTTCTGTAGGTTTGACACATCTTTGTTCAAATCCTTGGAAGAGCAGATATACATACACTATGTACGGCGTTATCACTGTACACATTAAGAAATTCATAGAATCAAAAAAGATGTGGTTGTGGCACATCAAAATAACATGCAGTATGTTTTTATAATAGCATGCAAGTAATATGCCAAGGAAATTTCCATCAATATTGTAAGTAACACCAAAACATTCCATATTGATAATTTCATTTTTCCAAAATAAAAAAGGGCAGATACAATATTTTAAGTACTTTATTTAGTAGAAAATGCTATGGAATAATATATTACAGTAAAGCAGACAAGCAGACCGAAGGGATATAAGAGACTTGTTGACGCCACAGGTCAGCTATGAGCGTTTGAAGCCACATATCCCAAGCAAGGTAAACACCAAGTCTACTAGAAAGAGAATCAGATTGACGTACGTCATGAATGCCACCATGAACTGAATGGCCCAGATACAGTAGCTTCCAGGACAGTCACTGGGACGAGGGTTGCCCCTGAAGGTATAGATAGGCCAGATGATTGCAGCACCAGCGTAAAGCACCACAGAAATGACCAGAAATATGAATGAAAATCTGTCTATACTGAATGGCAAACAGTTTTTAGTTTTCTTGAGGATGTTGGTCATGATGATGAAGGGAATGATTGGAAAGGGTATGACATAGGCCACAATGCACAGGATCAAGGCCGGTTTCCCGTCGTAACCCGTGAGGGAGATAAAAATAACGCAGCTCACAAAAGCCTCTAGAACCTTCCAGAAGCCGGCCAGGGCAGCCAGGTAGGACCCCGTCTTCTTGTCGAAGAACTTATCTTTAACAACCTCTAAGATGTAGACCACACTGCACAGTAGGGCGAGGATGGCGATCACAATCGAGTACAAACACTTTAAGCAGGCGTAGAAGTTGGCGTACATGACGAAGACGGACGAGGTTGTGAGGGCGGAGGACATGGCCACTCCAGAGGTGAAGTCGTCCCAGTCCATGCACAGCTTGAGGAGGATGTGAAGCGCGAACATCTCGATGACGGTGATGATAAGGGTCATGAGGGGGGAGAAGGACCAGATGAACATGGCATAGTTCCAGTAGGTGTGTTGAGTCTCCCCCTGAAAGGCAGCTAGAAGAAAGGTGACGATGCACAGGGTTATCTGAGCCAAATGCAATGCCCCTCGGCCACTTATCAGAGAGGAAGGGGTGAAGGCTGCCTTGGAACGTACCTCTCTAATTTTATCCATTGCGCCGGTGTGTTGAGATGTCCTCTTTAGGGATTTCTTAACAGCAGAGTTGAGGAGAGCTACTCTTGTATCTGTTCCCTAACTGGTACAATGTACTTTGCATGATATTCATTCTGTGTGTAATGTCAATGCAGAACTTGACACTGCAGTGTGCTTGGGGAGAAAGTGTATTTGCAAGCCATTAATGATAACAATGCGTACAATCACTACAGCAGAAGACTGGAAATACGGTTGAGAATGAATCTATTTCAACATCAGTATACTGTTCTTTTGGGCTTGGAAATATATTTATTTATACTTTTGTAGATTGCTGCAATGGAAGAACATTTGATTGATTGATTGAAAAGAAAAGCTTTGTCTAAACTATTTACAATTTGCGATTTTCTGTCACCTAGTAGGTAATTAGGCAGTACATTGAACAATATACTTTCAAAGAGGCTGGTTAAAAGGCTGGTTAATAGGCTGGTGATACGGTTGGTTTAAGATTTTGGGTAATAGGCTGGTGATAGTGTTGAATGTACACATTCATTACTTAAAGCTGATCTGGATAAGAGTTTCTGCTAAAATGAACAAATGAAATTAATCTCTGACACGTGCAGACTTTAAATTTGCTTTCCAATTTGCTTTCCCTGTTTACACACTAATAATCGAACATCTTTTTACATCACCGTTTGGCTGTGCTAATGTCTTGAAATACTGTTAATTGACCATATTTCCGCATTCAATGCTATTGTTTCTCAAAACCCGTCACCAAGCCCTGGTTCTGAACACCACCCTGTGATTTTAATACTGGATGATTTGATTGGCAGACACCAGGATGTGATCATTTGCAATACCGCCTCTTCCTTCTCTTCACTGACTTCTAACACTGAGGTACCCCAGGGATGTGTCCTCGGCCCTCTGCTCTACTCCATGTTTACCCCAGACTGTCTGACTCTGCAGACCAACACCAACACTCTAACACCAACACCAACTTCTAACACTGAGGTACCCCAGGGATGTGTCCTCGGCCCTCTGCTCTACTCCATGTTTACCCCTAACTGTCTGACTCTGCAGACCAACACCAACATAAAAAGGTCAAATGAAAAACAACCCATAGCACTAACCCCCCCACCAAAGTTTATAGTCAAGCAGGAAACGTTCTCCTGGCATTCGCCAAACCCAGACTTGTCCATCAGACTGCCAGATTGAGAAGAATGAGTCGTGAACTTCACAGAACATGTTTTTCACTGCTCCAGAGTTCAGTGGCACCGAGCTTTACCTCCATCCATCCAACGCTTGGCATTGAGCTTGGTTATGTAAGGCCATGAAGCTCCAGGCGCACAGTTTTGGTGCTGATATTAATGCCAGAGGAGGTTTAGAACACTGCAGTTATTGAGTCATCTATGAGGGAAGAATTTCACAAACTGACTTGTTGTAACGGTGGCATCCTATTACAGTGCTACGCGCAAATTCAGTGAGCTCTTTAAAATGACCCATTCTTTCACAAATGTTAGTAAAGGCCGACTGCATGGCTTGGTGCTTGATTTTATACATCTGTGGCAATGGCACTAAAGAAAACATTTGAATTAAAAATTTAAACTTTTGTCCATATAATGTAAATCAAGCGGGCACAGCAGGGACTCTACTCACAAAATATATGTGACATTCCACCTTGGATCATGTGTTAATACTATTGCTGTAACATTAAGAGCATGCTGGCTGGCTTCATTATATGACTTCATCACAACCACAGGATCCTCCAGAAGGGTTGTGAGGACGGCCAAGCTATCACTGGATTCTGGATGAACCTTGGACCCTGCATTACCCTTTAAACACACTTGAAACTAGATTTTGTCAAAAACCAGACGGGGGCATGAACGTAACTCAAGGGCTTCCGTCGTTTTTTTTATCGTGACGTCAGCATAACAACAAACTTGCTATCTCTTACTCAATCGTGACAGCTCAATGGGAAAAGCAAATCAATTAAGAATTGACATCGAAAAATACTGCCACATCAACCGTCTGTATGTGACATTTTATTGAAAGGTGAGGTTGAAATGCTTCTCTTTTGTAGATTACACACAGTAAGTGGTAACGCGTTGGTTAAGTAGCTAACTCAATATTTATTTTGAGCTAGCTATATTGGCTAGCCGTTAACGGTAGCTAACAAGCGAACTGCTTTCAGCTAACATTGCTAGCTAGTTGTTTATTTTGCCTCTGGTGTAAGTTAGTTTGTATTGATTTGGAGGTTGCAACGGGGCTCGTTAGTTAGTTAGGGTAGTTAACCTTATCTAGAATTATAAAAAACTTCAACGAACGCATGGGGTAAAGAGTGATTAGACTTAACAACGCGGCTAACTCTAGCCTTAACATGGATATCAAGATTGGAACAACGTCAGCAATTAAACTTAACTGCTAGCTACCTATGCTACTGTAATATACCGAAGAACATAACTAACCACGTTTAATGTACGTTGTCATTAGCGAACTTTAGTTAGCTAGCTCATTTTATGTATTCTAAATATTGTAAAATTAACGATATTCTGGCAAATGTGGTCCTTTCAATATCATCGCTGGGCAAGGTTGTACAGTATGCCTGGTTAGCTTGTGACTGGCTTTTCTCAATCAACGACTTCGGCATCTTGCAACAACCTTACAGCAGTGATGAGGCTGCGAAATGTGTGAACTGTTTATGAGTTGCCACAGCGACTGCATTTCAGTACACGTGCTCAACGCAGTGCAGGTGCATTGCAGCATAAGCGGCTGGTGCCTGATATACGTCTTACTCTTTTTTTTTTTAGTTGGTGAGAAGACAAAGATCAGCCCTAGGCCATTCTTCCACCTGACAGCTAGCCAGCCGGAGCGACGGGGAACAGGATAGGGAAGCAGCGCGGAGCCGGCGCCGCGGAGCCACCGGAGAAGATGGCAGGCAGCCCTGAAAAGAGTTCCACCGCTCAGGAGCTGAAAGAGCAGGGCAACCGCCTGTTCCTCTGCCGCAAGTATCAGGAGGCTGCCACCTGCTACAGCAAAGCTATCGTGAGTAGCGAGCTAGTACTGCAGAATAATCCAGATGATATTGTAGACTATGGGTTGATTGTCTTTCTAGAAACCGTGTGTGTGTGTGTCTTCGCTGTGTGTATATCCTGCTAACAGAACCGTAACCCGTCAGTGGCGGTGTACTATACCAACCGGGCTTTGTGTCACGTGAAGCTGCAGCAGCACGACAAAGCTTTGGCAGACTGCAAACATGCGCTGGAGCTGGACCCCCAGTCGGTCAAGGCCCACTTCTTCCTGGGCCAGTGTCACCTGGAGCTGGAGAACTACGATGAGGCCATCGGCAACCTGCAGAGAGGTCTGAATCAACCCCAGGGCTATGTAAACGTAGTCTCTTAGAGTAGGGGTGTTAGGAATGTCAAGAGTTGTAATGGATGTGATTATGTGGGCAGAATTTATATGACTTTAGTGTTTCAAAACTGAATCCACAGTTGCAGAAATAGTGCCACTGCCATTGTTTTTGTTTTGTAGACAAACGGTGGTGTGGAGTGTCAGGAAAATGATGCACGTGACACAGTCAAACCCACTTCCCTGACATGTCCAAAATATGTATTGGTGGTCAGATCAAGACCTACATTCTGAACCGAGTTGCCTCAAATAAACCACATGGCTAGCCTCCTATTAAACTGACACAGAAGCTCAAGTATTGACTTTGTCAAACCAAGTCTCACTTTTTTTTTAAAATAACTTAAGAACAGTTTTTTCTTAAATGTCTTCATAACAGTTGGTCATAGTAATAGTGCCTGCACTTCCGTGGCATTGAAAGGGTTATGCTAAGAAGGTCCACTATAAAGTCTGGACCATTTGTGTCTGCAGCTTATAACTTGGCTAAGGAGCAGAGGCTGAATTTTGGGGATGACATTCCGAGTGCCCTGCGTGTTGCCAAAAAGAAGCGCTGGAACAGCATTGAAGAGAAGCGAATCAACCAGGAGAACGAGCTGCACGCTTATCTAACCAAGCTCATTCTGGCCCAGAAGGAGAGGTGAGGGAGCAAAAATGCTAACCGTTCTCTTATAGCGAGATGGGAGTCGCCTGGCATAGGTTCCCACAAGGCTGTTGGTTGACCAGATTGGTTTAGGCAATTAGTAGTTGGGAATGTTTTTATTTTAATTTTTTAGGGGAAGAATTGTGATGCATCCTGAAACTCGTGTGTATGTCAAGTTCCTAATTAGACTGAAATGACTTTTAAATCGCTCACCCATCCTAAAAACTGAACAGCCTCTGGGAGGAGTTAGTGACAACCAACCAAGTTTTCACAAAGTGACTTGAGACACCATCATTTATTTATGGGTGAAGTGGAGATAAATGTTGTATTTTGATGCATTCAATATGGTTATGTGTGATGTGTTAGGTTAGGATTTCGTTTTTAGTAAAACTAACACTGGGCATAGCGGTGGTATTAAAACCGAAACCATTACCTTTGTAATGATATAGGGTAAAGACATATTGTGTTTAATGGGAAACAATTCAAACCAATTTTTCTGTACTCTGTAGCTCTTGGGGGTAGTTTTGAAAGCTAGCCTGATCCCTATCCTATTTCAACATGCATGGTGTGTCTACATATGGGGGGGGGAAACACATTTACATATTCTATGCAAGTTTCTACACGTAAATCATTTGTGAAAATAACACTTTTTAATGCATTCAAATCTCCCTGGGGATGTTCAGTGTTTTTGTGACTCCTGGGAATCCGCAGTGAAGGATTGTTGAAACTTACTCTGTTTTTAGGGAGGTGGAGGGTTGCCTGGAGAACAAGGCGGAGGACAATCAGGAGGGAAGCGACGTTGCCAAGATCAAGTCGAAGCATGTAGGTTGTGTGTGTGCACATAACACTGTAACCGCATTGCTGCCCGGTGACGTATGGTTCTGTGTTTCATTGATATTGAAGGCTCTGTTTCTCATCGATAGTGAATGGCGTTTGAATTAATGTTTGCGCTTAGCCTCGCCATTGATAGTGAATGGGGTTTGTATTAATGTTTGCGCTTAGCCTCGCCATTGATAGTGAATGGGGTTTGTATTAATGTTTGCGCTTAGCCTCGCCATTGATAGTGAATGGCGTTTGTATTAATGTTCGCGGCTAGCCTCACCAGCGATAGTGAATGGCGTTTGTATTAATGCCTGCGGCTAGCCTCGCCATTGATAATGAATGGCGTTTGTAATAATGCTTGCGGCTAGCCTTGCCATCGATAGTGAATGGCGTTTGTAATAATGCTTGAGGCTAGCCTTGCCATCGATAGTGAATGGCGTTTGTAATAATGCTTGCGACTAGCCTCGCCATCGATAGTGAATGGTGTTTGTATTAACGCTTGCGGCTAGCCTCGCCATTGATAGTGAATGGCGTTCGTATTAATGCTTGCGGCTAGCCTCGCCATCGATAGTGAGGGGTGTTTGTATTAATGCTTGCGGCTAGCCTCACCATCGATAGTGAATGGTGTTTTTATTAATGCTTGCGGCTAGCCTCGCCATTGATAGTGAATGGCGTTTGTATTTATGCTTGCGGCTAGCCTCACCATCGATAGTGAATGGTGTTTTGTATTCTGTCTTCTTTTGAACAGGACAACTTTCTTAATGACATGGATGAGCTGTTTTCGCAAGTGGACGAGAAGAGAAAAGTGAGTTATTTATAAACGTTTTTATGTTGTTAGCATACCATAGAGCTATTCATTGTTCAATTACAGTCAGGATTATTCTTAATGTGTGGTCACACAACAGTTTTCATATAAAAAAAAAACAACACATTATGTACTGACCAGTGTTTTAGTTCCAGAATAGACCATCCCATCCAACTCCTATTTCTGGTCTAAACAGTTTGTAAGGCAACCATCACTTCAAGTTTCTTGTTGAGGCCTGTTATGTATTATGGGGAAGTCTAAGGATAGGGCCGTGGACTTAGTGCTTGCCAGCTTCACTGTCAATTAGCGGGACACTGTCTCTCCTCAATCAGCACTGGTGTTTTAAACCTGCAATTCTGCATTAAGTCTTGAACTGAAGCAAAATGTTCGGAAATGAATCAGCGATATTCTGATAAACAGGACCCAGATCTACACTGCGTCCAGGGTGGTGTATTTAAAAGTCTCTTGCAAGTACTGTATCCTAGCTTTTGCAAACCCCACAGAAGCGGGAGATTCCTGATTACCTGTGTGGAAAGATCAGCTTTGAGTTGATGAGGGAGCCCTGCATCACTCCCAGTGGGATCACCTACGACCGCAAAGACATTGAGGAGCACCTACAGGTACCATCCTTAAACGTCACTACATAGACAACCTACTCAGCTACTGAATCAGTCCATTCACCATACAGATTCTAACGTCTAATTGATAGGGCAGTCATAATTATTACATAATTGCCTGATCGTAATTATTTGAGCCAGATTGCAAATAACAATCTTTTAGGGATTTTTGTGCAGTATTTTGATTGCAGAATTATGTTTCCATTCGAATGTGGTATTTATTTCGCCAATGTTAGAAATGTTTCAACAAATCCCATGCAAGTTTTGTCCGTTTCCATTTGTTAGAACGTTTAGCGCATGGGAGCAGAAGAACGTTTGACAGCTTTGCGGAAAGTTATAGGCTCAAATGTTATAACTCGTTTTCTTAATTTCGGCATGTTTAGACCTAGTTCAGAATTGTTTTGCTATGCAGTCCAATGCAATTTGTATTTCTAGACAAACACATTTCAGTCCCTACTTTGTTGCATCAACTGTGATTGACGAAATATTTGTACTCATATGTGTTCATTACATTTTGTCATTTCCATCCATATTTCCTAGTTCGATAATGTATGAATATAAATATTTGTTGTTCAATTGCATCTTAAATATTGAAGGGAGGCTGTATCAAATAACTAGGTTATATTATAGCATTTTGTAAACCGCAATTGTTAACAGCATTGATACTGGTATTTCCAAAGCCAAACAGAACGGCTCCGCCCTGGGCGGATGTTAGTTTTAAGCCGTACTTGTGGTCCGAGCCACCGGACCAACCCACAGTGGGCCTACAGTTTGAGTGACTAAGATGATGTTGTTTCTCTACAGTGAACCCCAAAATATATTACCCTCGGGACACTCCTGCTTATGACATACAATGACTCCTTTTCTCTCAATCCTCCGCAGCGAGTCGGGCACTTTGACCCGGTCACACGGAGTCCTCTGACCCAGGACCAACTGATCCCCAACCTGGCCATGAAGGAGGTCATTGACGCCTTCGTCCAGGAAAACGGTTGGGTGGAGGACTATTAAACCCCTATAACCTGCCCTCGGCTCAGAAACCCACACCATCCAGAACTTCGACCCACACCAGGAGTGTACACATTTACAAAAGAAACTAGATGCTGAGGCAGATTTTTACAGACTTTCTGGACACGCACTTTACACACAGGAGGGTTAGGGGGAGTATTATGGACTGCCAAATTACAGCTCTTTGTTGAGGTAAAGGCTTTCAGTTGCTTCTCTTGCTCTTTGTTTCTCCCTTCCTCAACTCCTTCAGTGTTCTTTCTTTTCGAATCAGGGGGCATGTTTCTCAGGTCTCTCCCTGGTCCCTCTCCCCCTCCTATCACTCCCCCTCCTCTCTCCTCTCTCAGTGCCACAATCCTCTCTGAACACACTACTCTGCGCTCAGGTGTTTCAGAAACGTTAATGTAAAGCTTCCAATCTCCTCAAACAGACGCATCAGAACTATCGGCCCCAACCATGAACATATTGGCCTTTCAACTGGCTCCTACTCCAGTGTTATTTTCGGTTTTCCTGATTTTTAAGAGGGAAAATGTGTATAGCAGTATAGTATATTATTAAACCATAATCACAAATGTCGCACAAATTCAGCATTGTTGGTCGTCCTGGTCAATGCCAAAATGTTATTTTGTAAACACTAGTGTGGATTGTTTCGTTTTTTTTATGCAAGAGGGATTATAGAAAACTGACCAATCAAATCGAAGTTTGCATCAATCATTGCTCTGGGGTCGTAACCACAAACGGGATTGATCCAACCGATGGTTAATGGTCCTTTATTGCATTCTGTTAGTCCCTCATAGTGAACTGGTATATTTTGCTGAATGTCAGTAGGTGAAATTGGGTCTTCACAGCCTTTTCTCATGCTTCTCCAGATTTATCACTATTCTTTTTAACCCATAACTGGCCCACCTGTTTCAATTACTCAACTAATCATATAACTAATGCCTTTGACTCACTTATTCAGGTTTTGCGGTTTAAATAAGTTAGTACATCTCGAGAGGTCCTTGGAGAGGTTTGTGAATTCCTGGATTAGGGAGGTTTTATTTTACAATGACTTGTATGTATTGTGGCTGTAGTATGAAATTGCAGTATTTTCATAATCAAAAAGGGGTTTGTATGATTCCACAAAAAAGGAGATACAACACGGTTCTTTCTGTTCCTCTACATTACTGGGCCTCAACTCTGCCTGGGGAGTACATCTGGTTTTCTGTGTTTCATTGAGTTCACCTAGGGGTCTAGAAGGTTTGGTTTGAGGGCTAGAGTGAAAGTGGTCTGCAGTGGTCTTGGTCCCCTGGCTTGGGGTTGACAACCACTGCTCAATAATGGTTCAATCGTCACACTTGCATAGTAAAGACAAATGTGTTTTGCTTAATTTCTGTTAGAAAGTTCCTGAGACTGTTTTGACAGACTGCTGTACTTGCTGTTCTCTGAGACCATAGGTCTGTGCGCTTGGACAATGTGTTTGGCTGATGGCTGGTAGTGCAACCTCTGCTACCCCATAACATGAAAACAGATTTTTCGAAGCATGCTGAGATCATTTCTGAATTGTCCCGCATTACTTTGCATTGTGCAACCTCTGCCATATGTGTCTTCTTCACTGCCATCCTACTGTAATGCTGGGAATTATCAAGACCGTAAAACATGTAAGAATAACAACTGACTTCAAATTCAGGGCTGTGACCTCCTCAGATGTTTTGAGTCACCATCTCCTAATGTTTGAAACTGTCATATTTCCATAACGAGCGTATGCTGGAATGGGACAATCGCCAACCACAGACATTGCAGTATCTCCACTAGCTGCTTGGAGATTTTTGCCACTGACGGATGCTTTATTGGAGATTTTAAAACTAGTTTACATGAATCCCCTTTCCCTCTCAACATATGTATGTAACTTTAGAGAGCTACAGATTTTGTGATGGGTCAAGAATGCAGGCTGTGTACACATTTTGCTTGTATTTCTGATTTTATTTCTTGAACAAACTGATTGGCTGGAAAACGTGAGGGAAAACATGTATTAAATGTAGATATGTCAATAATAGACATGTGCTTGGATTGTTCTTTTGTCTCTGTGTGGCATTTAACCCCTCATCATTATCCTTTGTCTGACCATCAGCATTAAAAATCTGACCGTATTGTAAGAGTTCCTCGGCCTGTTGTATGTAAGTGAATCGGTAGGTCTAGTGATCAAAATGTACAGGTAACCTTCAAAATATGGAAACCTCCTGACGCCCTGTCATGTTTGTAGAATTTGGCTGCACAGATTTGCATGAGTTTATTGACAAACCACTGAACTTGCCCATTTGTCTCGATACCTTGTGGCTGCCTCGATCCTTAGGTCTCAACATAGTTGAATTGTTCTGGTCCATAATTATCAGTCACCTGTTGGAAGACCATGCGATTCCCACGACTTTATAGGCCACCCCATTTAAACACTGACATGACTTTATAGGCCACCCCATTTAAACACTGACATGACTTTATAGGCCACCCCATTTAAACACTGACATGACTTTATAGGCCACCCCATTTAAACACTGACATGACTTTATAGGCCAC
>JACXGK010001101.1:8236-70183 GCA_016801125.1 Novumbra hubbsi | reverse complement strand
AGACCTTGCGTGCGCTGCAGGATTTTAAAAAACTAATGGTTTTTCTCTGAGACTGTGGTCCCAGCTCTCTTCTGGTCATTGACCAGGTCCTGCCGTGTAGTTCTGGGCTGATCCCTCACCTTTCTCATGATCATTGATGCCCCCTGAGGTGAGATCTTGCATGGAGTCCCAGACCGAGTGTGATTGACCGTCATCTTGAACTTTTTCCATTTTCTAATAATTGCGCCAACAGTTGTTACCTTCTCACCAAGCTGCTTGCCTATTGTCCTGTAGCCCATCCCAGCTTTGTGCAGGTCTACAATTTTATCCCCGATGTCCCTACACACCTCTATGGTCTTGGCCATTGTGGAGAGGTTGGAGTCTGTTAGATTGAGTGTATGGACAGGTGTCTTTTCTACAGGTAACGAGTTCAAACAGGTGCAGTAAATACAAGTAATGAATGGAGAACAGGAAGGCTTTTTAAAGAAAACCTTACAGGTCTGTGAGAGCTGGAATTCTTACTGGTTGGTAGGTGATCAAATACTTATGTCATGCAATAAAATGCAAATTAATTACTCAAAAATCATTTTCAGGATTTTTGTTCTAGATTCCGTCTCTCACAGTTCAAGTGTACCTATGATAAAAATTACAGACCTCTACATGCTTTGTAAGTAGGAAAACCGGCAGAATACGCAGTGTATCAAATACTTGTTCTTACCACTGTATATCACCTGGCTGATACAATCCCTGGGACCGTGAGACTAGTCAGGATTGAGGAAAATATGCACAGAGCCAAATACAGAGAGGTCTTTGGAGAAAGACACAGAGTGCACAGGACAAATAAACAAACAGCCACTGTACCTAAGCTTTAGAGTTTCAACAATCTCTGACTATGACCACAACTTGAAGCACAAAGTCAAGACAACACAAGTGTGGCTTTGGGACAAGTTGGTAAATGTCCCTGAGTGGACCAGCTTTAGAGAACATGTAGAATAGGAGATATATACAAAGCTGGTACCCCCTAAAGCAGGGGTCTCAAACCGGTTCCACGGAGGGCCAAGTGTCTGCAGGTTTTAGTTTTTTCCTGTAAATTGGTTCCAGGTTCAGACCTAAATAACCAGGTGAGGGTAGACCTAACCAATCAGTGACATAATTAATCAATCAAGTACAAGGTGAGAGTGAAAACCTGCAGACACTCGGCCCTCCGTGGAACCGGATTGAGACCCCTGCCCTAAAGACTCAATGCAGTTTCTACAGTACAGTACACATTCCTAAAATGAGTTTTGCATTTGTTTAAAAATATATTAATAATAAAAAAAGGGTTCTGAATACTTTATGAAAGCACTATATATACAGCAGGTGAAATAAGTATTAAACATGTCCCAATTTTGTCTCACAAAATATATTTTCAAAGGTGCTATTGACATGAACTTTTAATCAGATGTTGGTAACAACCCAACTAATCCATACAAATGAAGAAACCAAAACAAATAAGCTCAGAAATTAAGTTATATGTAATAATGTGAAATGACACAGGGAAAAAGTCTCTGAAACTCAGAAATCTTGCAAGGAGCACCTGGTCGAGGCAAAGTTATGTCTTTCCAGTGAGCCTCAACAGTGCTCACTGGAATATTCAGAAGCTTAGAAATGCACCTGTAACCAACGCAATCGTTATGTTTTGCAACAATTAGGTTGCAAAGGTCTTGAGACAGCTCTTTGCTTTTACCAATCATGAGATGTGTCTTGTGTGACACCTTGGCAATAAGACCTTTTTGTAGGCCATTCGTTGGGACTGAACCAGCTGATATTAATTTGCATTGACAAGGGGCTGGATTGCTTCTAATTACTGATAGATTTCAGCTGTTGTTTTGCACCCTTTCTTTATGTGTTCAATACCCATTTCACATTATTACACATAACTCTGAACTTATTTGTTTTGGTTTCTTTGCATGTATGGATTACCTGGACTGTTACCAACATCTGGAGATAACTTCATGTCAATAGCACCTTTGGAAATATATTTAGTGAGAAAAATGACGTGTTCAATACTTATTTCACCCGCTGTATATATACTCACACACAAAATCATAAAATAAATGATTATTATCAGTAGATGTTGATATCATTATCCATACATCCTATGCACAGCACCCACTGCACTAGCTTCCTGCGCCTACAGGCCCTTTCGATGCTGCATTATTATATTGTTATTGTTCTTATTAGATTCTTGGTCATTGATTACATTTCTGCTTCTCTTATATTGCACTTTAGTGCATAGCTTTACATTTTTAGACATTCTTGTATTGACTGTTTAGCAAAATAGTATTATACCTGTAAAACAACTTTTATCTAGAAAAACTGTATAGAATTTTTGCATTATAACAGATGCTCTTATCCAGACTTATCTCTGGAGAAATGTGGTTTTAGTGCCTTTGATCATGGGCAGAGCAACTTATTAGATTTCCTTTTCAGCACAATTATTACAACCAATTAGAAATTGGTGTGGACATTATTTAGTTTGATTTAATCATCGTCACTTTGGAACATCAAGGTTCAGTTGTGTGTGTATCCATAGCCGGTCATAAAGGTGACCCCTACAAATCCACCACTACACCCAACACGCTTGTGATGAGTGGGTTTGACAGGTATACCGATAGCCTAGGTGTAATAATTATCATAACTTATAACAGATCTCCCCAAGTGCTTACGTGGGAATTTGGGGTTGGGACATTTTGACGTTAAAGAGGAAAGTGGCTACTCTAAGCCAAAACCCATATCCTCCTGGACCAGCAGAGGGAGCAGAAACTCACCAAAGTCACAACAGTGACTCATTTGTGGCCATTCTTGCCTGTACCCCTGCAGAAAAGTCAGAGAAAATATGTTGGATATAGTTCCTGTCAGGTTGTTTAATATTTCACATTTAATTTGGGGGCCATGTCATTTATGTTTCAATAGAAGTCCATGTAAACAAAACCATATGCTTTCAAACATGGAATTTCATGGCTTAGTTATAACAGTGATTGTACATATTGATTATGCACATATAAACAACATACTACACATTTTTGGTTTTGGTTGTTCACCAAAACTGCTCAACAGTTCAGGGTCTCTTTTTTTGTATTTTTCATTTCATAATGTGCAAAATGTTTTCAATGGGTGACAGGTCTGGACTGTAGTAGTAGTTGTCGCTGTAGTAATACATGCAAAATGTGGTGTAGCGTTTCCTTGCTAAAATAAGTAAAACCATCCCTAAAAAAGTTGTCTGGGTGGCAGCGTATGTTGCTCCAAACCTGTATATACTGTTCAGCATTGATGGTGGCTTCACAGATGTGCAAGTTACCAATGCAATGTGCACTAATGCACCCCCAATACCATCACAGATGTTGGCTTTTGAACTGTGCGCTGATAAGAAGCCAGGTGGTCCTCCTCCTCTTCAGTTCAGAAGATGCGGTGTCCATGTTTCCCAAAAATTATTTCACATTTTGATTTGTCAGATTACAGTTTTCCACTTCGCCACAGTCCATCTTAAATCAGCTTGGGCTGTGGCAGTTCTAGATATTGTTTGTGTATTGTGTCTTCTTTGCATGGTTGCACTAAATGGTTGCACTAAATGCAGCAACGTACCGTGTACGCAGACAATGGTTTTCAGAAGTGTACCTGAGCCCTGGTGTGATTTCCACAACAGAATCGTGTTTATTTTCAATGCAGTGCTGCCCAAAGATCACATCCATCCAATATTTGTTTTTGGCCTTGTCCCTTGTATACAGGGATTTCTCCAGATTCTCTGAATCTTTTAATTATATTATGTACCTTAGATGATGAAATCCTCAAACTTAAAATGTTTACATTAAGTAACCTCCTTCTTAAATTGTTGCACACAGAGGTGAACCTCTCCTCTTGTTTTGCAGAATTCTGTCCATGGGGGGAGTGGAAAGTCTCACTTGCTTCTCCATCTCTAGCTAGAGTAGACCTAGTGCCACCTGATGGCGCTACAGTTCTAAGATGAACATGGTTGAAAAGGGTTTTGTGAATAGTGCCCTCAATAGTGTACTTGTGTACTCATGTCTTTTCAAGAAAGTGCAGCTTTAAAATACATTAATTATAGATGATTGATAAAAAGAAACAGATGTTGTAACTGCCAATATAGTCACGTTTCATTTTTTTAAGTATCATTTCACTTCTATTAGATGACTGCAATTTTAATTAATGAACAAATATGCTGACAGTGTAGTTCAGTGAAGTTTGAGTTCTCTTCTGGGTCATCTCTGCCAGTTTATCACTAAATTACCCCTGCTGAATACAAAATGAGCCAAAGGCAATTACACTCTCATTAAAGACAGAGGTCTCTGGATTGTTCTTTCTGTCATATGTATATATATATATGCATCTGTTGTATGTACACCAATGCACGCATACATTTGATATTTTGCTGATTCACATGTCATTTCTTACACCTAACACATATATCATCGTATTACACACAAGTGCAGAATATGTGAGGCAAAGGCATCTTTTCACAACTATGATGTGGTAGACAATTAATTTTTACATTCTTATACCTTATACATTACATACTGTACATTCTCTTATAAACATTCTGCATTTATACAATGCTTCCTTTCTCTCTTTTTTCTGATTAATGATGTATAAATAAATAAATAAACATTTTAATTAAGCAGGATTTGTTATTGAGAGCATTCTTTTTTTATATTTATTTTTACATTCATTCTTCCATTTATATGTGCATGCTTTAATTCACCTATTTATGGGTGCATATATGCACTATTTATCTGTATGTGAACTTATTTAAACATCTGGGAATGTGTCTATTTGTACGTTTTTTATTAATTTGATTTTAATTCTGTCAGTTTTGATACCACACTCAGGGAAATCCTACAGGTATTTGTATAGTAAAGATAAGTGGAAGCTTTTGGTAGTAGAAGTGGAACATATCCATCAATACTACCAAGTCGATTATAGGAAAGCTAAGGGGAAAGCACATATTTTTAGAGACCAAAACCCATATGGTCTTGATTAACATATGGGTCGGTATTTACAAAGAAGGGGGTGAAGGAAATATATATTCACAGAGTAGTCTCTATGCATTGCTCATGAACTTGTAGAAAAATACCAGACAGCTTGTTTGATTTAGCAAGTGCAATGGGGGGGGGAGAGAGAAAGAGAAGGACCGAATAATAGAACGGGAAGTAAAAGAGGAAAAGAGAGAATAGAACAGGGAAATGAGAGAGAGAATGATAGAATAATAAAACAGGGAAGTGAGAGGGCGAAAGAGGAGAGAAAAATAGAATGTGAAGTAAAATTAGGAAATAGTAGAGAATAAAACAGGGATGTGAGAGAAAGAAAGAGAAAGAGAGAAGAATAAAACGAGGAAGTGAGAGAGGGTAAGAGAAGGATAGAATAATAGAATAGGAGAGTGAGAGATATTGAGGAGAGAATAATAGAACAGGAAAGTGAGAGAAAGAAAGAGAAGGAGAGAATAATAGAACAGGGAATTGAAAGAGGAAATGAGAAGGACAGAATAATAGAACCGGGAAGTGAGAGAGAGAAAGAAGGACAGAATAAACAAACAGGAAAGTGAGAGAGGAAAAGGGAAGGAGAAAATAATAGAACAGGGAAGTGAGAGAGTGAAAGAGAAGGAGAGAATATTAGAACAGGGAAGTGAGAGAGGGAGTAAGAGAAAAAATGTAGTCCCCAAAGTAATCTAAAAAAAGCAAATGAAAGTGAAAGTTAGACATGATATTCAACTCAATGCATGTGAAATAAATGTGCATAGCTGTTTTTTTTGACACAACACCATTATCCTGTTCCCTCTGCCATTCTACAGATGTCTCTTCCTACTCCTCATCATATTAAGTGGGCAGGCAGCGTTGTTTTCTGCTGGTGTCTATGCGGTTATGGTAGCTGTGATAAGGGAGCAGCAGTGGAGGTAAATCTCAACATGATGTTGAGTTACTTCACTGCCTGGAGTATGGTCTTTTATGGTTTCCTGTCTTCATAACCACTCCATGTCTCTTTGTGCTATAATATGCGCCCATTGTCCTGATCCAGTCTGTTCATACACTTTGATCACAATCAGATGCACCTGTTCATTTTGTAACAAAAAATGTGGGTGCAATTGGAATGTGGACACGGTGTGAATACTGGTTATGTATTAGCACAGGGGACCCACGGAAGGCAGTGCAAATGACCGGTTTTGAAGATTAGTAATTTAATATAAACAGCTCAAAAAAATTAAGGGAACACGTAATCACCAAGTCAATTCAACTTCAGGGATGCCAAGCTGTCGCGTTAGGAAGCATAGGCGACTGTGAATCAATGTCACCTGTTTTGGTAAAAGCGACAACAGGTGCTTTGGAGAGGCAACAGAAAGACAACCGTCCAAAAGGGAAGGGTTTTGCAGGTGGTGGCCACAGACAATCGCTCTCTTCTTATCCTTCCTGACTGATTTTCCTCAGTTTTCAAGTGTCCTTGTCACTACTGGTAGCATGAGGCGGTACCTACAGCCCATTCAGGTTGCACTGGTAGTTAAGCTCCTCCAAGTTGGGACATCCATACGTATCATCTCAAGGTTTGCTGTGTCTACCAGTAGCATCTAAAGAGCATGGATGAGATACCAGGAGATGGGCCGTTATACAAAGAGCGCTAGACAGGGCCATCGCAAGGCATCAACCCAGAAGCAGGACCTGTATCTGCTCCTTTGTGCGAGAAGTAACAGCAGGAGCACTGCCAGAGCCCTACTAAATAACCCCCAGTGGGCAACTGGTGTGCATGTAAACAGGAATAGACGCCATGAGGGTGGCATGAGGGCCCAACGTCCTCTAGTGGGACCAGTGCTCACAGCCCAGCACCGTTCAGCTTGATTGGCATTCACCAGAGAACACCAGAATTTGCAGGTCTGCCGAGTTCTCTTCACTGATGGGAGCAGGTTCACACTAAGCACGTGACAGACGTGAGAGTCTGATGATGCCGTGGTAAACGTTATGCTGCCTGCCTCATCTAGCATGACCGGTTTGTCAGAGGCATATTCTTGCAGGGTCACACAGACCTCCACATGCTAACCAATCCTCTGTCTCATCAGGAGCATGCCCAGACATTGTCTATAGTGCATACAGACCCCTAGCGGACTACCGAGTCACATTATGAGTTGCAGTGATAAAGTGGGAACAACCTGTGATTTTAATTGTTTACCTTGATTTTAGGTGTAAGTTTAAATCCAACCCTCAATTGGTTGGTGAAGTTGATTTCCATTGACGCTGAAACATTTTATTTTATTATTAACAAATTACACAATATACAATTACAATTTTGATCTTTAATATACAGCTAAAAAAAATGACAAAAAAGTTGAAAAGGAAAGCTTTGAGTGAGGAAAAGCAGGGTTCAATTTAAGAGACCACTGCAAATTGAACCCTTATATTCTCCAAACTTTCCTTATCAAATTATTTGGAAAGGAAAGAAAAAGTATTCCACTGTATTCCAGAGCTGTATTCCTTTCATCGAGACCCGAAGTGTTCCCTTCATATTTTTGAGCAGTGCAGGCGCTTTGCCTCTTTGTGCAGTCCCAAATCCATGTGGCATGGATCACAGCTTGAGTCCCTGTGAACTCTATGAATGTAGGGAGAGTACATTCCTACTGGTGCTTACAAATTCGGTTTTAGACTTCCTGTTTGTGTGAGCAGCCTGATAAGAACCAGAATGGAATCGGTAGTGTATCGGAAGATACATACCTTGACATTGACGGTCCCGATTCCAAAGGGAGTTGCAGCGATAAAGCAGAGTCTTGATTAGAAATAGAATATCACAAAATTGGTGCAATGTGATCTATCTTTCTCTCACTGATCCTGAAAGTAAACATTGACAGCAGGGCAAGCCCTAGGCATAAGCAACATAAGCAGCCCCTTAGGGCCCCCATCTGCCAGGGGGCCCCTTATTGCTTGTGAGCACCAGACCACTAGGGGAGAGGAGGGCCCCCAAATAAATATTGCTTAGGGCACCCAAAAGGCTGGGGCCGGCACTGATTGAAAGTTTTAATGACCTTGAAGAAGTATAACGCTAAGTGACAGACATATAACACAGCAGCGATCAAC
Organism: Novumbra hubbsi; assembly: GCA_016801125.1. Taxonomy (NCBI): domain Eukaryota; kingdom Metazoa; phylum Chordata; class Actinopteri; order Esociformes; family Umbridae; genus Novumbra; species Novumbra hubbsi. The sequence continues at coordinate 62,096 of JACXGK010001101.1, read as the reverse complement.
TAAATCACCATGTCAAATGAAAAATAAGACATTGACAGGGTTATTGAACTGGCTGTGTGTTGTATTGATGCTCTATTTGCTTAAGACACCGACTGTCCTTCAATGCCATGTTTACTAAGGGTCTGGCAGTGGATCAATAATATCACACACTTCTTATCCTAACATCAGTTGGCTTACAAATGTAGACCATTTCTGAAGCCATCTGTGAAAGTAACTTCACCTTTTTAACTACTGTTGACCTTTTCAGTAAAAAGCCAGTTGTATTGCATGCATGATTAATGAAGCATATTAATCACACATAATTTAACAGTACAAATGCTGTGAAGGTTTTTAGCAGTAAGGAGAAAGATTCTCAAGACAAGTGTTCCATTTAAGATGAAGTTGAGCCCCCAGTGAAACAAAAAATATATATAACTCTTTCTCTGCCAAAACATTTAAGAATATTTATTAAGACTTTGAAAGTAACAATATTTATTTACAATGTATTTACAAAACAGAAAACCTATTGTGTTTAATACAACAGGTGTGGCTATGTTTTTTTTAATAATACAAAACAATTCCCTCTATATAGCTCTACAGTAAATATTTACTGATGTGATGCATTTAAAATGACCAATAAACGTTAATATATTTGAGGCAATACTAGGTACATAACATATTCATTAAATACAGTGTATATAATACTCCGAAGAAAAAGTAACATCACTTATTTTAACTACTCGTGCCACTACTTCAGTTACCATAAAGAAATATTACACGGTATAAAGGCGAGAGACCAGGCAAAACAAGACGAGTTCTGTAGACCCCCCTCTTTGAAGGGCACTGCGGGAACACGGGGTGTCTCGTTGAGAATGTAGCCTGGATGTGCTTTCTGCTGCCACATCAGAAACCAACATGGGGCACATTTTTTGGCCTGGGATAGATGGGAAGCAAGTGTATATAGCGCGCAGGCAGACGGTGCCCCATGATATTCACCCACGCTCTGTGTCTCCCTAAATGCCAGGGTTCGGGTGGGGTTTCCGTTCTCTGCGGCCTTCACCCGGCTTGATGACACCACCCGTGGTTGGTGTTCCAGGCGGCCGTGGCAGCCGTCCCGCCTCGATGACGTCAGTAGGGGTAGTGCTTCTGTCTCTTACCGGCGAAGCAGGCCATCCAGGTGCACAGCGTCATGGCGACCGCCGCCCCAGCTCCCGTGCAGTAGAAAGCCCAGCCGATCTCGCAGGAACCTGAAACCCCAAACGCAGAGTTAAAAGCCAACTCAATGGCGTAGAATATGTCACTTGCTTTGTGACGCCAATCACAATGGGAAGATGTTTGGACACCCTACCGAGCTCAAACTGGTTTGATCTGTTGCTGCAGGTCTGCCGAACCTCCTCGCTGTCCCAGCCAAGAGGGTAGAGCGCGCAACCCGAGCCAATCAGCAAGGCTGTAGGGGACAAAGTGAGAGGCAGCCGAAAAGAGTGGCACTTTTAGATTTGTTAAGGCAATAGTGGAAACCATCCATTCATGCCAATAAATAACGTACTGAATTGAAATGCATTTGAAAAGACTGTGACAAAGAAGAAACAGACGCGTGTCCATGCATGCGTGCGAATTCGTGTGGGTGTCCCAGTGCTTTTGTCTTTTACCCTGACAAGCTGCAGCAGAAAAACCAAAGTCTATTACACGCTTCTTAACATCGCTGTATTGAATTTGAAAGAGAATTCCCAATTGCCCCTGAATATTTAGAGTGAATTCATTCCCCTAAGCACTACCACAATTCTGTCACTTCTCAATACTCCCAACGGCTATAAAACTGTTTAGAGAAAACATTTCAAATTACATAATATCCTCTTCAGTGTCTCATAATGTTTAACACTTGCCCTTGTCTTTCCCTACGAGCATTGACTTTGAGAGTGTGGAAGAAGATATGTCATTCATTTATAGAGTCCTAAATAGCTTGGATACCGTAGAGATATATTAAATACAACACATAAGGGTTATATAATCTTCAGCTGGGGTTCATAGGGATTCCACAAAGCAGCCTTATGGCTAGAGACATGACATGGAAGGACCTTTAACTGATTTGCATATAAAAAGGTAATGAATTTTCCATGAGTCAGTGATTGGAAAGAGTCACTGCAGCCTGGCTAAGGTTGTGGAGCTTATCTCCTGTGGAACTGGTGTGTGTGTTAATCCAGACAGCTCAAATACAGGGCAATGAGGTGACTATGTGTGTGTGTGCGTGTGTGTGTTGCACACTGACTTGCAGCAACAAACGTCATAAGCAGTTGATGAATGTGTAATTTCAGAAAATCACAGCACGGTGGAAAGCAAGATCTTTTTTTAGCTCAAGTACATCAAAAGTGCTTTAGAATAATGTTTGTTGTGATTTAGCCCACTCCCCCCCACACTGTAAATGAGCCTACCACCTGCAGCGTAATGCTGGGAGTCTGATTTACAACATGACAAGTGCCAGGACTGTTTTGGTGAAAGTGGCCCCTTGTAATACGCTTGAAATGTTGGAGGACCAATCAACTGGACACTGGCCCACAGCCTGACTTTTTCCACAAAGATGGCAGCAGTTTGCCAACCCAAAGTGGAGGTGTGTGATTGCGAGGATGTAGCACACAGACACTGCGGTCAGGACAAACAGGGTATCCAGACCAGCAACCCTCATCCCCAATGAATGTGCCCTACTTAAAAAACAGGGCCATTAGGGCTCAGGTTAAACCCAGTTCACTACATAGGGAATGGGGTGTCACTTAAGACGCAAACAGACACAGCAATCTTGCTTTTGTAGTTTTTTTACTTTGAGTCAAATGCACAATGACATGCTGTTTATCTATGTCTGCCTTGTTTGTTACTTTAGGAAGATGGCGAAAAGTTCCAGATGACAGCTTGAAAGCAGAGCCACCAGCAGTAGGCTGTATGTCACAAACGGTGTGCTGTTATGGGAGTCGCTTGGATGTGTGGGAATGTCTGGGTCTTCTGAAACTCTCACCATGAAGAATCGTTGATGTTTTACTTCTGTTGGGGGGGGGGAAAGCTAAGTAATTGGACGCTTGGGGAAAAGGTAAGGATATTATTTAAGTGAAGATAACTCAGGCAGCAGATAAGAAGTAGGAACCTGTTAAACACACATCTTGCACGGTTAAAATCATCCTCTAAGACTGATACCGGCCCAGGCACACCCCCTATCATCCTTCAATTTTTAAGCCCTTTTGTCTGGATGGCATTGATTCCTCTTTGCAGACATTCCACACAAGTCTGTCTCCCTTTCATTTCTTCTTAATACAACCCCATTGAATCTATTATATGATGTTTTTGTCTTTTTACTGAGGCTTGAGGATTGATTAAAACATTAAGGAAACTGGAGAGTAAGCACGATAAAAATTACTGTCTGGGAATGAACCACGCCCTGAACATGAACTATGGCACTCACAAAGCCCAGAGGGATGTTCCTTAGAGTATCAAGGAGGAATGAACCGCACCAGATAATGAAAGAGAACAAAAACAAAACGACTGGAAATATATAACAGAAAAGTAGTTTTGATTCACTGAGTTTAAAAGGCACATTCATCAATAACTGAATGTCCACCTTTTGGACATAGAAAACTGCAATTGTTACCCGACATCGGTGTAGAGCTGACGATTAAAGAGTGGCAAACCCTTTAAATGGTTTCCGAATAATTTTAAGGTTTACAGATTAACACTATTACTGATTTAGTAAACACTTATCTGTCAACAGCGCCCCACTAATCGGGTTGGCGAAATATCTTACAGTCATAGCGCTTTCATACTAAGCTTAAAACTGGCCAATCTGATCACGCTGGGAATAATTGGCAGACTTTTTCCCCATCTATCTGAAAGGCATCTGAAAGGCATGAGACATGCATACTAAATAGACTAAAGAACTCCAATTAAAGCATCTCAACTAAACCTTGACCACTTAGGAGATATAGCCAACACACCCACACAAACATCAATGTGTGTGCACTTGCACACATACACAAACAAGCTTTCCATCATCAGCAGCCCTCCCCCCTGGTACCTCTTATGCTGATCTCATGCACCCTGAGAACCCTGACCTAAAACTTTAAGGTAATCCTATTTTAAACTCAAATCTGACTTTCCCTTCCTCAGCCACTCATAAAGTAACAGAACATATTGGTCTTCTGCTTGGAAATGCATAAGATGCCTGTGAGCCCTCAGAAGAAACTCCAACCAGATTTTCAAACACATTTCAAGAGTTCTTCTCTTTAAGTCGGGTCTTTATCTTGCCAGGCAGGTGTCCTTTATACACACTTTCAGAATAGTCTTGGAAGAAAAGCTGTCTGACAAGCCACTTGAACAGCTGCCATCTCGGCAGAGAGTGTGTTCAAACGTCTTGTTGTTTCCTAGACACGTTTTTTACAGACGGCTCTCTGATCTCACAGCAGAACAGGTGGCACACTGTCAGCCAGCGTCCTCTGTCGCTCCACAGGACAACAAACCTTAAAACACTCAATAAACTAGACTTTTCAACAGAAAAAGGGTTAGGGTTAGGGTTAGGTGGCACACTGCACCTCCAAGAAGCTCTGCTGTCAAAAGACTCGCTTGACAGGTTTCAGGAACTGATCACTCGACACAACAAACAATGATGAGAAATCTGAAATGAGACCTCATACAAAACACTGCCTTGATCAACGATTCAATTTGGACCAGCGATACTTTGATATTTTTTCCTTGAACAACACAGAACAAAACATGCCGGCTACACTCACACGTTGAACAGACAAATTAGTATTTAGTGAGAAACGCATCCTTCTGCAAAGTCATTATTTTAGTCATGCAACAAAGTAAATCCACCTCCTAGGAAGTTGTCTTTTAATTTTTTTTATGAATAGATAAATTGATGAAACACATGGAAATTTAAGCTACATTCCAACCAAATGCATTGGTAATGGTACCCCAATTAAAGAAATCACAAAAAAATGCAATTAAACCAAACATAAATACAATTGACTTCATTTTACTGCATAATTCCTTATACCATCAAATAAAATGTCTAAAATGTTAATTAAGGTGCATTAAACAGAAATCACCCAAATGGCCCTGATCAAAAGATTACATACCCTTGAATGTTTGGCCTTGTTACAGGCACACAAGTTGACACATACAGGTGTAAATGGCAATTAAAGGTTAAAGACCCACACCTGCAGCTTTTAAAATTTAAATTGGTGTCTGTGTATAAATAGTCAATTAGTTTGTTAGCTCTCACGTGGATGCACTGAGCAGGCTAGATACTGAGCTATGGGGAGCAGAAAAGAAGAATAAAAGATATCCAAAGCCTTGAATGCCAGTCAGTACTGTTCAATAACTCATTAAGAAGTGAAATTCGGGAGTCTCTTAATACCAAGCCAAGGTCGGGTAGACCAAGAAAGATATCTGCCACAACTGCCAGAAGAATTGTTCGGGATACATAGAAAAACCCACAGGTAACCTCAGGAGAAATACAGGCTGCTCTGGAAAGAGACGGTGTGGTGGTTTCAAGGAGCACAATACGACAATACTTGAACAAAAATGAGCTGCATGGTTCAGTTGCCAGAAAGAAACCTTTACTGCGCCAATGCCACAAAAAAGCCAGGTTACAATATGCCAGACAACACCTTGACACGCCTTCCAGCTTCTGGCACACTGTCACAACCATAAGCGCTATGTTTGGAGAGGGGTCAACAAGGCCTATAGTAAAAAGAATACCATCCCCACTGTGAAGCATGGTGGTGGCTCATTGATGTTTTGGGGGTGTGTGAGCGCTGAAGGCATTGGGAATCTTGTGAAAATTGATGGCAAGATATATGCAGCATGTTATCAGAAAATACAGACAATTTGCATTGTTCTGCACAAAGCTGCGCATAGGACGATCTTGGACTTTCCAGCACGAAAATGAACAAGGCCAAGTTGACCCTCCAGTGGTTACAGGAGGTAGCCATCACAGTCTCCTGACCTTAATATCATCAAGCCACTCTGGGGAGACCTCAAATGAGCGGTTCATGAAAGAAGACCAAAAACATTGCATGACCTTGAGGCATTTTGCCTGGACGAATGGGCCTCATAGACAACTAATACAAAAGACTGCATGCTGTCATTGATGTTAATGGGGGTAATATACACTATTAAGAATGAAGTGTATGCAGACATTTGAACAGAGGTCATTACATTTGTTTCTTCGTTGCCATGTTTTGTTTTAATATTGTGCCATTCTGTTGACCCGCCGTTGAATATTAACAATGACAAAGGACAGATTTGTTGCTCATACAGAGTGGGCCGGATGTGCCACAATCAAGATGAACGGTTAGTCATCTTTGTACACTCATTCCTAGCCCTATCTAAGATAAAAGGGTTGTTGCCCAGTTAGAATTCATTCAACACAACTATAAGAATGATAATGACATGCCTCAGTTTTACAGACCGTCGATTCGCCTTTGGGAGCATGTGGTGGAGAACAATAAAAGAATTAGCCGGAGGGATGAGGATTACAATAGATGGGCTAACTTACTATGATTACGCTAAGACTTTTCCCATCCTTATTGTCTGACACATCAGAAAAACCAAAGCCTAAATACACCACCGCAAAAGTAATTTCCTACAACTATCTATTGTTGGCTCGATTAATCTCTGAAGACTGGGATTTTAAAAAAGACCTTTCAAAAAAGGCCTATTTGGCATTGACATGTGGGCCTTTTGGACTGTGGAATTCTTTTCCCATGACCTTCCTGCTGAAAAAGAGCATGGAATGACATGGAAGGGCTAGAGGAGAAAGGGCGTAGGGGGTTGTAGGAAAACACAAGCCAGACAAATCTGTCTGAAGGGAGAATAGTTTAGTTGAACATCAAAAGCAATAAGGATTCTATAAACAATGTATAAGCATAGTCCATCAAATTAGGTGGAAAGAAATCTTCAAAAGAGAGCATTTTACATTATTTCTCAGACAAGCTCTGTCAGGTATGTCAGTTCAATGTGAAAGGCTTTGAAGATTTAGCTTGATTCTGCTTGGATTTACCTCAGTTCTGCGTTTTCAGCAGAAATCCTGACAGAATTGTTTCAGAACAAGTGTACAATATTGCTCACCCAGAGCCTGAAGGCCCATAACGGCAGTAGTTGCCTTGTAATTTTTTTGACAGCTATCCAACATGTCTTTTAACTGCTAGGAACGCCATTGGGGATTTAAATTCCAGCCACTTTTGATTAGAAGCATTCTATGCATTCAGCAGACTTTCACAATAACACCTCGATTCTGTCGAAGAGTTGGGCTTAAGGCGTTTTTCCCTCATAGTTCATTATAACAATATAAAATCACAATTTACTTTAAAACAGACTGGAGGGCAATGCACAGACCAACTATCAGAATGAACTGCCCAACAGAGTAGAAAATCCTAATGGTAAAGCCGACGCAACCCTTTGCTCTTACTGAAGCTCAACCTCAGGCTGACCTAGTAGACAAAAACAGCACACTTCCTACCTTGGATTTAAGTGACCTGACCCATGGCGTGGGAGGAAAGTGGGAGGGTAGATCTATAATAACTCCTTGGCTGCATCCATGGCCTCTGTTGGTTTCAGAGCTAAGCACACATCTGCTTGTTCATCGCAAAACTGGATGGTCTTTCTGCTTGCTGCTTCAAAGATCAAATGAAGCATTGTGGGGTTACAAATCAACCATTCATGGTTTTGGTTGACGTTGAATATTTTAACAGTGAATTTCCGCCTGTCCAAGTGGTATCATTAATGCATTATCTCATACTTCCACTGTTTGCAGAACCTTTGAAATTTTGGGCAATACACTATGAGCTTTCAAGAAAACCTCTTAAACACTTTGAAGCCATCAATGCATTAGGTTAAATCTATTTGGAAGCTGCCTGCTGAAATAAGAGACCTCATCGCTGACCTGAAACCGTATCAAAAGTGGCCTACTCAATAACTATTCTCGTGGCTCATAAAAGCACTGATTGAAATAAATGTTAGTAATAGCAATCTGACTTAAATCCTGACAACTTTTCAATACAACTTCAGGTTACTGTAGGTTATCGAGTCTAGCTACCCTCACTGATGATATTTCATCCCTTTAGGGAGTGCATTCAATTACTACACTACCGAAAAACATTGACAGATTGCGTCCCAAATCCCACCCTGTGTAGCGCCCTACATTTGATGACAAACCCTGTTGGTCCAATAGGGATTTAATATGCAGTCTAGGTAAGTGAGACTTTGATATCAGAGTTGAGCCCCAGGGATCTCGTCTTCTCTAATAATGGGGACATAAAGAATGCTGCCCTACTGATAAGGGGTCATAGGGACTGTTTTACCCCTTTCCTTACCAGACACCTGTAAAATCCTCTCACAAAGGCGCAGCAGATGGCTGAATTAAATGGAAGGACTATTATTTTGGTGCAACCCCTTTCTGTTAATGAATGTTTGAGGGATGAAAGTCATCCCTCAAAGAGCAACTGTGCATTACCTGCAGTTAGTATAGCATTACCAATTAAAGTTAGCATACTAATCAATGGATTCTTCAAACTGTTAGAACTGAAATAGAAAGCAACCAAGATTCACATAGGACTATTGATTGCCTTAAGCTGTAGTAAATTCTTTGATCTGAAGCTGAAAGATATATATCGTGCAATGTCGTTATTGAAGTTAGAACAGTAATGTAAGCCATTGTGATTAATTCACTGTTCCACTTAATTAAATGGAAGGACTATTATTTTGGTGCAACCCCTTTCTGTTAATGAATGTTTGAGGGATGAAAGTCATCCCTCAAAGAGCAACTGTGCATTACCTGCAGTTAGTATAGCATTACCAATTAAAGTTAGCATACTAATCAATGGATTCTTCAAACTGTTAGAACTGAAATAGAAAGCAAGCAAGATTCACACAGGACTATTGATTGCCTTAAGCTGTAGTAAATTCTTTGCACGATATATATCTTTCAGCCTCAGATCACAATGTCATTATTGAAGTTAGAACAGTAATGTACGCCATTGTGATGAATTCACTGTTCCACTTAAGTGAAGATTAGATTTTTTTATAACCATCCAACTGCATCACCTTGGAATTGAGTGAAAGCACCTTTCTGTTTGTATTTCTGTAAATACTGACAGTGCTGTGGCATTGCCTGCTTAACAAGATGTTACAAATTAAGAGTTACATTTTCGTAACACAAAAGTAAACATTTTCCCTCAGAAACAGGATGAAACATGACTATAACTCCGCTCTAATCATGAGAATATACTTGACTGGAGAAGCTTATTCATATAAGAAAGAAATGGAGAGTTCTGGAATGGCCTAGTCAAAGCCTGTATCTTAATCCTATAGAGATACTGTGGGGTAATTTGAAACGGGCTGTGCATGCAAGAAACCACTCAAATATCTCACCGCTGAAAGGGGACAAAACTGTCTCCCAGTCAATGTCAGAGAATGGTGGACAGTTATTGGAAACGTCTTATTGAGGTTATTTCAGCCAAAGGGGCAATATCGGTTTTTAAGGTATAGGGTTTCCTAACTTTTTGCTCAGTAGGAAATGGCATCTTTGTAAATCTTTTGTTAAAGAAATTATATCATGGTTAAAATGTCGTTGGTTTTGGTTTAATTACATCAACATGGCAGTCAAAAGCAAAGTGAAAAAGTAAAAGGAGAAAAGTTCAATCTTAATCATGGAAAATAGACGGTGACATGTATGAGGAAAGAGCAATAGAAATGACTCCTTCACAAAGTCTCCTGTAGGAAAGACAAAAAATGCAAAAGCTAGAACATCTTTTAGTTTATTAGGAACCCTCCCTCTTTCTATAGGCCAATCAGCTCCAGTTGTCAGGCTCCATATCAGCTTCATCCACTAGCTGCAAACAGTCCCACAGTGGCCCTGTGACCCTGGATTGGTCTTTTGGGTAGGTGGTAGGTGTGTGATGTTATTCCCAAGGGGGATATTAAAACACTGCAGGCAGACACAGTAATCTCATGTCCCTCCAATCACACACACAAACACACACACATAGACAATGCAAACTCAGGCCTTGCCGTCCATCTTCCAGCCACCTGTTCCCATGTACCCTCATTGTGTAGTCCTCCCTTTAGATTAATTTGGCTCAGCAAACAGCGGTTGTGTACGTCTGTGTTTGTGAAACCCAGCTCTGTCATGGCCCAAAGCGATGTTCTGCAAAGCAGGATTGAGTTAGCTAGTGCACATGCCTAACTATTTTAAAATAAAATAAAAACATTTGACAGATAATCTTGAAATAGCATAATTGACTCAACAATAATAGAAACATATCCGTAGTCTTTCTTACTTAATTACACTTTTTTGCTAATTGATTCTTCCTTGTAATGTACCCTCAGTAGTTTCTTCGTTGTTTGTTTGTCTGTTTCAACCCCTCTCTACTCAGCGCTCGTTCGGTTAGACCTCTTCTGAATTATATGAACAAACATCCTGTTCATACCTTGCGAGTCAGTTAACCATCGACAACTTCATCTGACACCAGAGTGCCAGCTCGGCGAGTCAGGCCCTGGCGGCTGTTCCCAACACTAAACCACCTGAACTTGTCCAATGACCAAATCAGCATCTTTGAAAAGACAGATGTTAGAAATGTTCATTAATTGTCTGGGACTTTGACATGCAATGTTTATCTTCTCGAGCAACATATCACAAACATTAAGACTGAGGAAGTTGTTCAGATTGAGGGCATTCAGAGAAAAATATTTTGTGTGCTTTAGTGTTAGCAGGAGCCACAAACAACACACAAGGTTTCCCTCCCCGTCTGCTCAAGAGGAAAACAGTGGACAGAAAAACACAGCGTTCCCATGCCAACACGGACATTCCTGCCAGGCCGAGGGGTAATGAGACATTTGTAATTGAGACTTCTGTTATATATAGGTTGTGCATTCTCTCCAGTGGGTGTTATTTTCCACAAGTAGATGTTTTTCAGAGGGTTTTCTGAAGGGGTAGAGCTGTTTGCTAAAATCCAGGCAAGGGTCTTAAACTGTCAGGTTTTGCTTTGTTAACCTAGGTTGCCTGAAATATAATGCTCCTCATTGAGAGCCTACATATAAAATACTGCTTGTGACAAAAAGAGTTGGTGTATATTGTTCTGCTTCATTTTGTGATGGGGCCGATGGAACCATAGCGGTGTTTTTCTGCTTGAAAGACAATCTGGTTAAGGTACTGGGACCGAGCAACAGACTTACGGCCGACACACATGACAATAACAGCCAGCGGTTGTCTGGTGCAAAACACAGCATGGATACCATTCTATTTTTTACAGCTCACTGTCAGACTGCTCTGTTTGTGACTACCAAACGACATCCACACTGTTTGTTTCCTGTCAGGGGAGGTCCGCATTGCTTTCCCAGTTGAGAAGCCTCAACTCACCACCCTTTGTCGCCCAAAAACCAAGTTGAAAACAATGGCAAGTTAAGCTTGAAGGAATTACTTCCATTGTGTCAGTTCATTTTCAGAAACCGGAGCCTTGCCAATTTACTGACTTAGAGCAATGATCTTGGTTATCCTGAAGCCAAATCTCCCCGCGGCAGCAGTCCGAGTGTCCTCGTTGCTCCCCCATTGGTCCGTCTCCGCTTCGTGGCTGCAGACCTCGCATTCTCGCTGGCCTGACTGAGCAGTGAGGGATGGGGGGCGACAAGGTCTTATGAAGAAGAATGTTCATCCCCACCCCTTGCCAGTGTGGAGGCGCGAAGCCGACGGCAGGGGGGAAGGCAGGCCATATGGTCGCGAAGGAGCAGCCAGAGAGATTCTGTCGAGGTGGGCTCACAGTCACACACAGGAAAACGGAAAGTCTGTGTCCCAAACAGCCGCCTATTCCCTTCATAATGCACACATTTTGACCAGGGGCTTATAACGTTAACACCTACAAATGGCACACAACACACATACAGTTGAGTTATTTAGCAGACGCTCTTCTCAAGATCAATTCTGGTCAATGATGATGCAATGGCTTCATAAAGTTGCTGCATATTGGATGCCGGTACAATTACGCTGCTAACAGACAGTTTCATCCTCTCCCAACAATGCTCTTTTGGGTTTTTCTGAGGAATGTGCAGGCTTTTCCAGTAAACTGAACCTGATCAAGTTCGTGGAGCAATTCTCTAAATCAGGCTTGTGGCATAGCACACAATCCAGCTGGAAATATCCATGTGACAACTTGTCTTGAAGGGATCAGCAACAATGTTCAAATAGGTCACCAGGATTATCCATTCTAATAATACATCGAAATTTAACGGATTACCATAATGGCAATATTTTGACTATGTACCTGATCAATTTATTCTGATTTACCAGCCTCACGATGGCCAGCTTGACTTCCATTCACACATCTTTCATCCTCATTTTATCAGACACTAGCAACAGACTCCAAATGGAAAGCCTATTTTGCATGCACTAATGCTGCAAATAAAATCTCTCAGATTTAGTATGACAGGATAAGATTTAATTCCATAGTCATTGTTACATTTTAAACATAAAGGAAAATAATATACCAAAGCAGCTACTCTGAGACACATTTCAGTATCTTACACTGACAAACATTCTACTGTATAATTAGATCTCTGACCATGTATATGATCAATAACATAAAAGGCTGCACTAAAACCACTGCGATTTACTAACACGTTTGACCAATAACATGTCATCCATGTTTTTGCAGTCCAAGTTAAGTACCTTTCTACTGCTGTGGAGAATGACACAAATATTAATTTACACAGTCTGTTGCCTCCGTTTTTATGATGGCAAGTTGCATATACTTTAGAATGTCATGAAGAGAGATCAGATTAATTGCAATTGAATTGCCATGTAAATCAACTTAATCCCAATAAATAAATTTCCAATGCATTTCAGTCCTGCCACAAACGAACCAGCTGACATCATGTCACTGATCCTCTCCATAACACAGGTAAGTGTTGATGAGGACAGGGTTGGAGATCACTCTGTCATGCTGATTGAGTTAGAATAACAGACTGAAAGCTTTAAAAAGAGGGTGGGTTTGAAATCATTGTTCTTCCTCTGTTAACCATGGTTACCTGCAAGGAAACATGTGCAGTCATCCTTGCTTTGCACAAAAATGGCTTCACCGGCAAGGATCTTGCTGCTAGTAAGATTGCACCTTAATCTACCATTTATCGGATCATCAAAAACTTCAAGGAGAGAGGTTCAATTGGCGTCAAGAAGGCTTCAAGGTGCCCAAGAAAGTCCAGCAAGAGCCAGGACTGTCTTCTAAAGTTGATTCAGCTGCAGGATCGGGGCACCACCAGTGCAGAGCTTGCTCAGTAATGGCAGCAGGCAGGTGTGAGTGCATATGCACACACACTGAGGCAAAGACTTTGGGAGGATGGCCTGGTGTCAAGAAGGGCAGGAAACAAGCCACTTCTCTCTAGGAAAAATATCAGGGACAGACTGATATTCTGCAAAAGGTACAAGAATTGGACTGGGGAAAATTTATTTTCTCTGATGAATCCCCTTTTCCGATTGTTTGGTACATCCGGAAAAACGCTAGTCCGGTTAAGAAAAGGTGAGCGCCACCATCAGTCCTGTGCAGAGATCATTCATGTGTGGCGTAGCTTATCAGCCAAGGGAGTGGGCTCACTCACAATTATGCCTATAAACAAAGCCATGAATAAAGAATGGTACCAAGACATCCTCCGAGAGCAACTTCTCCCAACCATCCAAGAACAGTTTGGTGATGAACAATGAGTTTTTTTATGCATGATGGAGCACCTTGCCATAAAGCAAAAGTGATACCTAAGCGGCTTGGGGAAGATAACATCAAAACAGAAACACCCGTAAAACTTCAAGCATTGATTACCCAAGAATGGGCTGCCATCATTCAGAATGTGGCCCAGAAGTAAATTGCCAGCATGCCAGGGTGAATTGCAGAGGTCTTGAAGAAGGGTCACCACTGCAAATATTTACTCTTTGCATGCACTTGATGCAAATTGTCAATAATAGCCTTTGACTTTTATGCAATGCTTGTAATTATACTTCAGTATACCATAGTAACATCGGACAAAAATATCTAAAAACACTGCAGCAGAAAACTTCGAGTAAACCAACACTTGTGTCATTCTCAAACCTTTTGGCCACGGCTGTACATGCATGCCTACAGTCAGTAGTGAATGTTTCATCTGAATAAGATCCCAGAATCCTGAACATGTTCACTAACAAACCACAGGTAAGATATTTTTGAAAGAAACCAAAAAGAGAATTTTGACTGTGTACTTGTTCTCCTCGAAGAAAAAAAAGAGTCAAATAATGACAATTCTGACTGATCAGGAGAAGAGTACTTTATATGTACTCATAATGAGGTATTCAAAGATTGAAGTGGTAGGAAAGAGAAGGAACGAGAATGAAAGAGATACTGAGATAGGGAGAGGAGCTGTATGGCAGAGGGTGAGAGATTGCATGAGGGAGAGAGGAAGACACATGGGATATTAGGAAGATACAGAAAGAAAGGATTCGTATAAGATAGACAGAGAAAGAGAATGAGAGCAGAATACCTGATCCTTGTTACGGACCCAAAATTATTAAAAAAGCAAAGGCAGTAAGCATGGCCTTAATATCAACTGAGGCTGCCATGGGCAGACCTGACTTTTAGGGAATACAAAGTATGTGCCCACTCCCCACAAAATGAGGTGGAGGACGAGCTGCGTTTCCTCACCTCCTGCCAAGACAATAGTTCCCTAAGGTTAGATACCCACAAAGGCATTTAGAAATCAAATCAATCCATTTTCATTTGTCATTCCTGCTTTGAAATATTTGCCAATTTCTTCAGCACGGTATAACTGATAACATTCTTTGCAATATTTTGTTGAATTTCTGATGTTTTCTTTCATTTTGATTTTCACTTTAGCTATTTAATATACAATTCTTATTCTTTATTATGAGGGATTGAAGGAAAAAAGCAAGACATAAACATAGAGAGTTAATGATATAGAAAAAAAGGAGAATGTATAGGAGTGCAATTAGGGCATGTAATGTACTTGCCCACTGAAAACTGACAGCCAGTGACTACAATAGTGTGTGACTACAAAAGCCTTTGTCTACAACAGCATAACAATCTTAGACTTGTCTCAACCTTCATTATGAAAAAATAAAACCCTGTTAAAAAGGTAAACATTTAACAATGACATAAATTAAAGCTTGCACCTGTTTTGGTAGAAGTGGAAGTGGAAGTGGAAGTGGAAACAATGGTAGCTAAAACATGAATCTTACATTTTGTAATACAGCAAAATATATCACCAAGTCAGTAGTCAGTTCCTTGCGAAATTGCAGGACAAATACATTTTCATGACATAATTAATACTTTTTAAGGTTTGCACAGGTTTTAAATGGTTTGTGTGCAATAGTATGTTTGAGTAGTATGGTATTCTATGCTTTATATGATCATTTATAGAAAGTCTATTTCCTCATCTTTGGCCTAGGCCCTAGGGCATAAGCAATTTGTTCAATTTAAAAGTGTTTTTGTTTTTCAAGACACTACATTTACGCAGGCAGCCTAATACAAATCCAGTTTATGGTCTGTTGATAAATCACATCAACTATTTTGCCAACAATTAAGCAAAAGATCAGAATTTGATGTAAATGCAGGCAAAGAAGCCCCGACCAGAACTGGGGCTCCACCACTTCCCAAATACCAATGTAAGCACTATTGGTAATGGAGAGGGCACATATATGATATGTGGCAGAATGAAGGGAAATTAGAACATTAAGTCAAGACAGACTGAACTTATGAGGAGCCACTGCAGCAATACAAAGAACACAGTGTGTTAGCTTCTTATATATTAAAAACCTCTTAAGTGCCAAAGGCCACAGCAAAACAGAGGAAATGATGCCCAGGGCATGTTCTGTGCTTTGATCATGCAAGGATAGCATTCTTTCGACTAAAGACATTGCCAGTGGTATCCTTCTCCATGTATCCATTACACCAACTAATGGCATTGAGTATACAATACTGACCTAAAACTAAGGTGGGGGGAAAAATGCCTTTGTTGAAAGGTGTCTATATTCTTGCGTTCGAGGACCCGAAAAAGCGCAAATGTTGGCTTAATCAGAAAAAAGTCTGTGCATTTGTAACAATGTCCGTGGCACAATCAGATTTAACTAAATACAGAGCAAAGATTTGTGTGTAGTTGCAGGTTCAATAAAGCAGGGTAGTAAATTAGGAAATGTCCTTCTGTCAGTCAGGTAATCCAGAATCCTCTCGTTTGCCAAAACAATGTTAAAAGGTCCTCTTATCCAGCTCCCATGGCTTGGTTTGAATTAGGACACCCCCTGAGAGGATTCTTAATTAATATGCCTTTGGACTTATCTCCCACACCAAAACTCATGCATATTATTTTTTTCTTTCTTTCTGGTTTTCAATTTTACACCCTTCTGTAAGTCTTTGAAGTCATAATCCAAGATTGTTAGATGACTTCTCAGACCAAAGTGGTGGGGTCGTTTTGCCTTGACCTGTTTGTTCTTGAGGTTCCTGTTGTGTTGTGAAGCTCAGCTCTTCACATGGATAAAGAAGGTGAAGCGAGTCAGGCTCCAGCTTGTTCTGCTGGTGCCAACTCCAGTCGGATGTTAGTTTAACAGCAAAAGCCTATTCAAGTAGAATCTAACGCACATTTTAATAGGGGCGCAGGGCCAGAAAAAATAATAATGTCTAAATATGCACACTTACAATATTCCAACATGAGTCTTTACTTAGATCTGTGCAATTCCTTTTTTGTTGTTTGTGAGGTGGAGATTGAGGGTGCGGCCTCTATTCCTTTTATGTGGTAATACAACAAGACTTGAAGTGCTCAAAGAACAGAGGGGATGCTAAGCCACATATGTAGTGCGATTCGGATAGAGCATCTCCAATATTCAAACTGTGCCATCAGAGCATTTTTCTGCATCTTCTCCTCTGCCTTTCTTTTGCATCAGCAATCCCTATGGTAATTTGACACTGATAACATCTCCACTGAGTATTTTGTCAGCTGTTCAACCGCAGTTAAAATCGTACCAAAGACAAATTTTATCAAACGCCTCCTCCTCCTCATAGCACATCCTAGTTCCCTCACTCCAAGCTTCTCTGCTCTGCCTCGTTGAGAGAAATACGAGGATGATTCTCTGATCACGGTTTCATTTTTTCTCAACATGATCTCTTAGAACAAAGAGAAATCTATGAGTGGGAATCCTCTTGGAATATGATTCATTTTTGGAGTATGGCTTACTACACACAACAGGCATTGTGTAGACAAGCAGAACATAATTGACAAGCCTGTGTCAAATCAAACCCAAATTGTATTCCACCCAATGCTCCTAATACAAAGGCAAAACACTTTTACTGCTGAAATGCCAGGGAAGACCTTTTCCAAAAAACGCAGAGATGAAAGCGTTCAATCACTTGCTAGGCTTCTGTCCGTGTCAGGGGATAGGAACCTTACTGCTGTCAGCAGGTTGCAACAGGCCAGTTGTAGAAACACAGAGGCATTGCACAGAGTTCTCAACCCCTCCACAGAGGCCTGATTGAGACAACATGTGGGTGAATTTGATAGACCACGCATTGGTTCATGCGTGGTCAGAATTCATTTCAATGCTGTGACAAAGAAGGGCTTCAAGAAAAACAAGGAGGGATGATTGTAAGAGAAAAACAAAATATAGTGTTATGGGCTATATACACAATGTATATAAACCAAATGAATACAGATGGATCACTTTGGAGTGAAAATTCAATGACATTCAATGGTATGTCTCCAGATGTCATATCTTAATGTTATACATTAAACTGCAACATAATGGGAAGGTGTTTGAATCTCTGAGGCCTAGCAAATAACAGCACAAATTAAACTGCATTACCGCTTGAGGTGGTAAAGAAGTACTTCTGCCATGGCTACATTCCCTCATCACACTTCAGTGACTCGTGGCAGGTCAGATGCCCTGTGACCTCAATCCAGGTTGATGGCCGAGGAATACAATCACCACCAGTGGACGTGTGCCAGTGCAAGTCAGCAAGTGCGATTAGAAGCTGAATCATAATCTGCAAAACACAATTACTGTAACTGAAAGATAAAATTCCTGATGTAATAAACTGGGTCAAATTAAAATATGGCATATGTAGTTTATTCAGAATTTGAAACAGTGGATTTTCTGCTAGGTAGCATAACTCCTTGGTAGGCAAGTGAAAAGAAAAAAACATTTTGTTAAAGATCTGAGATGGTTTTACAGATTAAGCCTAGTCTAGGACTACAAAAAACAAAGGGCAATGGAGAACGCCATTGAGCTAGATTTTTTAGTCCTATACTATAATCTGTGTCTGCAAAAACAGCACATTAGGAGGTGGCTGGGGCTTGACCAAAATACAGCTGGGAAGGACATCTCTCTCTGCTCCATTTTAAAAATAAAACCAGTTTCCTTGTGTGGTCAGATAGTTTAACAAAGGTGGGGTGATGAACACGTGCATGCAGACACACAGTTTTCTGCATACAGATTTGAGAACCAATTTAGCAGTACATAGTGTAACATGGGAATGTACAAACCGGTTTTGTAAACAAGTAAAATGCAGATACAACACAAAATGCATTGACGTGCAAATTCATTCATCTCTATAATTGAAAACAGTACAAAAACATAAAAATCGAATGTTTAAACTGAGAAATTGAATTGTTTTTGGAAAAAAACAAACCCATTATGAATTTGAAAAAGTTGGGGCAGTGGCATGTTTACCACTGTGTTGCATCACCTCTTTTTGTAAAAGTGTTTGAAACCTGAGGAAAACAATTGCTGTTGTTTTAAGTGAAATTAGTTCCTGTTCTTGCTTGATAAGGAATTCAGCTGCTCAACAGGTCAGAGAATAAATTGTCATATTTTTCATTTCATAACGTGTGAAATGTTTTCAATAGGTGACAGGTCTGAACTGCAGGCAGGCTAGTTTAGCACCAGGACTCCTTTACTATGGAGCCATGTTGTTGTAATGTGTGTTGGGGGTGCATACAGACACTTTGGGGCCATACACACCACTGAATGCGTTGCCGTGAGGAAATTCACAAAAAGGTGGAATAACCTGTGATTTCAATTGTATATTTTGGTTTAAATCCAGACCTCATTTAGTTGGTGATTTTCGTTTCCATCGACAACATACAGTAAAGATTTTGATCTTTAATAGTTTTCATTCATCGAGACCTGATGTGTGATTTAAGTGTTCATTTTTTCGGAGGAGTGTATATGGTTTCTTCTTTACATAGTATAGTTTTAACTTGTCTTTGTGGATGCAGCAACGTACTGTGTTCACAGACAATGGTTTTCAGAAGTGTTCCTGAGCCCATGCAGTGACTTACATTCCAGAAACGTATCCGTTTTTAATGCAGTGCTGCCAGAGGGTCCAAAGATCACGGCCATCCAATATTGGTTCTTCTGAATTCTGAATCTTTTAATGATATTATGTACAATAGATGAGATCCCCAAACTTTGCAATTTTAGGTTTATTCTTAAACTGTTGCACTACTTGCCTGTGCAGTCTTTCACAGAGCCGTGAACCCCACCAACCTTACTTCTGACAGATCCATCCTTATTTGAATTACCTTTTTATAGCCAATCATGTTACTGACCTGTTGCCAATTGAATTATTTGCGATATTCCACCAGGTTTATTCTTTTCTTTTCACACGTTGAAGCCTTACATGGAGATTTATTCTGCCTAAGCAAACCGAAGTTAGTAGGGGATCAACTTTCAGCTCAGGAGTAAAGTATTGAGTTGCACAAGTATGGCACACTTTAAAATGAATGCAAGAGAAAAATATGGTTCTGGGTTTGGAGATTTAAATTGTGGGATAAAAAAAGACAGTGAAGAGGAGCTTTGGAGAAATCCGAAGTGGGAGAAGGAACTGTAGGAATAAATTACAAATGTTTACAATGTTTTTGCTGTCTGTTTAAGCCATATGTCCCAGCTGGCTGTCATGGCGGCACCATTCCATTTGGCCTTTTAGGAACAGTGACTTTACACCTAGTCCCAGGCCACCCAGTAAAAAACCTAACCAAGCCGGCACCATTTCATTTAGCCTTTTATAACCTCTTCACCTACATACAAATGTTTTACACAATGACAACAGCAGCTAACCTACCAACTATTTAGTAATAATTTCAGGTTTAGAAGTAACTGCGCAATCATACTTTTCATTGATATAATACAACAGCAGGAAACAGTGGAGGTAGTTGTTTTTCTCTACTTCATTTAATTGATCCATCTAAAGAGCTAGCATCCAAGCAGCCACCTATCTCTCGAACCAGCCAGCCAGCCAAACAGCCAGCAGGCTTTGACAATGAGGAAAAATGTCAGTCACAAAGTAATTTACACCTGTTAATTATGCAACACACCCACTCTGCATACTTTAGCAACACGCTCGAGAGGTAATTTACTACAAATTGGATTGGTGTCAATGTCTAAACAACTGTACTGTGGTGTTTGTACGTGTGAGCGTATGCATGCATATATTGTGTCTTAGTTAAAGATTACAGCTGCTCATTGAAAAAAGTGAAAGGTATGAACTGAAGTAAAGATTGGTCTGTATATGTAACACCCATTTTTCATTGAAGGTGCTCGGTCAGACAGCATAATTGCCAGTGTCCCGTCCACGGAGCCGAAGAACAAAGAAGACCCTGTTCAGCGGCACTTTCAAAGGTCTCCCTCTGGGCTGGGTCCAGCTTGTATTTTCTGTTCGCCTGAACAAAACTACGACATTCTCTTTTAATGTGTGTTTTACTGCACGTAATGTTATGTATGTTTTCTGCAAGTTACCGGAACTTATGGAATGGGTTACAACATCTGAAAATCTCAGAAGGTCACACTTATGATTGCTACAGGTCATTGCAAATGGTTGTCTAAAGTGGAAAAGGGCAGATCGTAAATCTTTGTTTAAACGTTGTGGTTTTATTTGGGTTACGATTAGATTTTTGATCTCCTGTCTTTCACGAGGCGCTTCGTAAAATCAGCTCAAGGGTGGGGAGCATCAGCAAACACACTATGTTGTTGTGGGGGAAGTTACTGTAAGATGAACTGAATGTTACTGAATGTAGAGGGAAAACACTAAGGATTGAAAAACACTGACTAAACGACGGTGATATATAAACCTCTGATGAAAGATCTTATCAGCACA
This sequence comes from Novumbra hubbsi, assembly GCA_016801125.1. Lineage (NCBI taxonomy): Eukaryota > Metazoa > Chordata > Actinopteri > Esociformes > Umbridae > Novumbra > Novumbra hubbsi. Next base: position 40,962 of record JACXGK010001101.1, on the reverse strand, counting down.
ACAGATCTGTTACTTCCTGCCAACTGAATGCTAAAAGAAAATCTAAATCTTTTCCGGATGCGGTATTGTGAGTGTACCAATGGCTGCATCAGCTTTCCCTGCACACATGAATGAGTTGACAAGATCTCACGTCGGATAGTGGATGCGAGAGCGGTGGCGGGCGGCAGCCGACCAGACCGGCATACTGAAGCCCACCCTAGGCACTGGAGCATGGCCGGCCCTCACACAACCAGGGAACACAACCACTTATGTTGCCATGGAACAGCGCTGTGGCAAGGGGCTTTGTATTCCGGGGCGGACGAGGAGCAGAGGAGCGGGGTCCTGCTCCCTGACATTCTAATAGGAATTCCAAGGCATTCCGAGCATTCCCTAGGCGGATTCAAGAGGCCCCTTTGACACGGTCTCCCAAACCCATAATAAAGGAATGGCAATGACACCATGACACACACACACACTGCGCAAGCATCAATTATACAAACATTTAGACCCGCCTCCAAAAGCTAAAGTTACACTTTTTATACATGCATTGTTCCTTAACGGAGATAAGCTTCAGCCACCCAATGGGACACTGCCATATAACCTGTTAAACACATGACCTATGGAGATTTGAACAAGGCTGAAGACAGTCCCATTTACTACGGTTTATTCAATCCCTTGGACGTGTACGTGGACTGCCTGCTTTCCAGTCCGGTGCCACCAAGTCTCAGTTCGCCCCTACAGCTGTCTCTCTCTCTTTCTCTTTCCTCTCTCGGCCTCACTATCCTCTCCCTCTCCCTCCTTCCTATCTTCCAACTTTTTCCTCTCCCACTCTCCTCTTGGACACCGATTACTGGTTCCTGACTGTCACCATTATCTTTTACAACAAGTCCGAGTCATGACGGGTCAACTTTAATAGGCCCAGACCTCTCCTGCAACTGGCCTCTCACACACTTATCATTCAAACACACTCACACAGACAGCACAGATTTACTCTATACCAAACACCATATGTGATTGACAGCATTCTTCCTTGACTAATTTATATATTGGATATTGTTCCTTTAAGCACTGAACCATCCATTGCATTGGTGAGAAATGTGATACCATTGACATGAGGCTTACAAAGCAAATATGGTATTCTTCACTGAAGGGCGGGGCATACGGCAATGTAATGGGATCCAAAACATTCAGAGGTGATCTGGTCAGCTATAAAGACATGTAGTGCTAACTCATCTTGGTCCTCGCTTGCTTCGTTGACTCTCGGTTAGTTCTCAACATCTCTGAGAAGAAATTAGTTTGTTGTTTAAGAAAGATTGTGAAAATGGTGTGCTTTTTTTCCTCAAAGTCTTAACATCTGTCATTTGTAAACCAATACCTAATAAAATAATTGAATCCTATCTGGCCCGGAAAGCAAAACCCACCATCACAGTCAGAGATTGGATTGAAGATAACAACCATGCCCACCGAACTAGAAGTTAAGTTAAACAACAGAAATTGTTGTTGAAATACTTTTTTAAAGGTTGTCTAAATCTATATATCCTTAAATTCAGAGACTGTATCGAAAGCAACAAACCTCTCACATTAACAAACACACTCAGATACTGACTACTGCACTTCCATGTGATTTATTTGGTGGTTTTCTTTCAAATCTCTCAGTTTTTGGCAGTATGACATCTCTTGGACGATAACACGTTTACATGAGTGAGTATCATTTTCCGAGTTGGACGTTCAACCTCTGTTTGTGAAACAACACTTTGACCCAGTCCGGTTCTGTCTTCAGATCACTGATTCCCTCGGCTGCTACTTCTTTAAGCTTGCTATCCCTCTCCTTTCAATCCTTTTCTCTCCCATCTTTCTTCTATCCATTCCTTGCAAACTGACATTTACTCCAGAGGAGTAGGTGTTTTTGAAACGTTTATAAATCAGAGCATTTTAATGTCTTTATGATAGACTTTAAAATGCCCTGTATTATAATCTACACCGAGCAAAGCCAAAAGAGGACTGGCCACCCTCAGAGCCTGGCTCCTCTTTAGGTTTCTTCCTGGGTTCCAGTAGTACCATGTTGATTTTACAAATCATTATGCTTCAACGTTATTATTATTTCTGTTTCTGTGGGTTACTAGGCAGGAAAATGGTCTGGATTAAATACATTTGACTGATGTGGAATTACAAAACAGATCAAACATTGTCAAGAACTTAGTTTACATGATTCTGTCCAACTTCCAAGAGCAAACATTTTGAGCTTCACCAAAAAGTGATACAGCGTAGTCTCTGAAAAGAGTATAACCCATTTCACAGCTTGTGATGAAGAGTTCATTGTGGTAAATCATCTGAATTATCGAAACCCCATCATTGTTTCAGCACTCAGTAAGAAACAGGCAGCCCCAAACTGTCCCAACAAGGTATGTTCTGCTGTGCTCTGGTTGAAAACCAATACCTAATAAACAATGAGCAATGCAATAGTAAACAAGGTGTCTACCTCATGTTGTTAATATAATAATATATTTGATTTATTTAAATGAATTTAATTGCCAGACCAAGAATGATTATATGTTTCAAAAGTGGCCATTTTCTGCCAGGTCAAACTGGAGATGGGGCTTGACCTTGCAAATGATAAAATATTTTAGTAATTGGAAATAAATGCCACTATGAAGCAAATCCTTATAATCAACTGTAAGACAAGATGTAACGTTCTATATTGCTGTGGGTAACATACAAAGGCATCGAGACGAATTCAAAATCCCCTCCCCCGATTTAATTGTTGTATACGCTCCCAGACGACCAAATAAAATAAATACATTAGGATCTCAAAAAGTACAGAGCCTGCTGACATGGCAACTAAAACCTAACGAAAGGGCAATTTTTTTATATGTATGTGTCACTACGTGGACCACAGAACAGAACTTAGGAGGATAAACAGTATTGCTCCTTTTACATGAATAAATAATGAAGTGGACTCTGTGTCATCCCAGAGAGCAAAATGTCATGAGATATTTCTCATGCATGAAATGGCCAGCAGTCTCCTGAGAGAAAGAATATGATTGAGAGAGAGAGAAAAAAAAGAGTAAGAAAGTCAGAGGCTCAGGCTGTGCAAGCATGAAGAGGTCACACTTAATCAACCCCAGTCCCTCACACTGGCTGAGAGAGAAGAGCAGTCAAAAGACTTTACACAGAGGCAAAAGATGGGAGAGCGGAAGCTACAGGGGAGAGCGGGAGGACAGGGGAGAGCGGGAGGACAGGGGAGAGCGGGAGGACAGGGGAGAGCGGGAGGACAGGGGAGAGCGGGAGAAGTGCATTAGGGCGAGGAAGGCTTCAATGATATGACTTACTAGTGAGACCTTCCCTCCATAACATACTATTGTTTAAAAGGACACATACAAATAGACAAATACTTTTAAATAATTTCGCTCACACCCTTATACAGAGCAACTAACAGTAGCGACATTTCTGACTTGGTCCCCAATGGGAATCAAACTCACAACCTCTACCAACAAAGCTTGTGAGGTACTTCACAAATACACACACAAACTACAGTACTATGATAGCTAGGAGCACCAGGGAATCCATGGTACCATAAAAACCCTATTGTCTTCGCCCTAATTCTCTCAGATTCAGAAAGTCAAGAAAACAGGACAGAGAGTGAATCTGGAGATAAAGTTCAACCCTGCTTAGTCATTCGTTGACTCACTTTCAGAAAGCACAATGAAATTAGCCTTATCATTTTATTCATCCATCCATCCATCCAACCACTTATTCATTAATCCACCCAAATCACTAAGGAAGCAACACCAGTCAGTGGCTGGATGACTAACTTACCCCCAACAAACTGGATGCCCCCGGCCACGCGTCCTATGGTCCTGGAGATCAGGTCGGACACGCAGCAGCCCATGAGAGCCGTGAGGGCCACCAGGAGCAGCAGGCCACAACCCGTCCCTGTCACCACCGTACAGATCCTCCACTCCAGGCTTGGGATGCCCTGGAAAGAGGCATAGCGCCCACACTGCTCCAGCATGACCGTAGCCTGGCGAGCCTCATCACGCACCGGATATGAGCAACGGCGGAAGGTCCCAAAGGATACAGGTTTACCCATCTGGGATCCCAGGAGCCAGTAAGGCATGAAGAAACCCACACAGGAGGCAGCCGCACACAGGAAAGAGAGCAGAGCCCAAACCACGCCTGCACACGTCAGGCTAGAACCCATTTCGTTGTGTGTCAGTTACCAGCGAGGGAATGAGCAAAATAATAAATCTCCACAGAAGTCGTTTGTCTTTTATTTTCACACCTCAGCAGCTGTTGTTGATGAATATCCAAATTTACTTCAGCTGTGTTCCTCATATTGGCTCTTCTCGGTGTGGTGACCCCTATTTAGAGAAAGGCAGGGAGTTGGATTTATTAAGTACAAATAGGAATGACAACTGTACTGTCACCAAATACACAACAATACCATATTGGGTATTGGCATGGATTAATGGGTCACAAGCTATGAATCCAAAATCATATTTACTGTTCAAAACGTTGGCAAAAGATTATAGTTGTCTGTTCTCGACAACGAGTCCTTTTGTCGCCAAGAGTTATGCATTTTCTGTAATTTGTTAATTCTAATATCTTAGTACATCATTTTAATACAGGATATATGGCCTAGACAATTCAGCGGTGCTACGGCTCACTAAAAAACCAACCCAAACCAAACAATATAATGGCTTTACAAGTTCGTAGTAGTTAGATAAAACAATTTGCCTACCACTTATTTGGAAACAAAAACATATAGTGTTCAGCATTTTTGTCTAGTAATTAAAGTTTTATATCTTACATTGTTGAATGTCTTAGCGTGATCGCAGACATGAAGATGATTTCGAAGTTCAATGTAGTTAAGAAAACACTAAGCAAAAATACTTCAGTGCAGCCTCCCGTCGTTGCCTCCGTTCTCCGTTATCGCAGAATATAAGATGTGAAACTTCCCGATCAGTTAAACACCGTGGTCCGTCTGGAGTTATGGAAAATATCTATTTCGGAAAATACACTTTTCTTCCAAAGCAGCGACCAGAGCAACATTCCTACGCTTCGAATCTGTGATGACGGCTTGAATAAAAAAAAATCATGGAGCAGCAGAAAAGGAGAAAGATCCAGCGAATCTCCGCCCAGTGGGTTTCACGTTTATTCCTAGGCATTGTGAAGCTGGCCACAGTAGTGAAGAATGCGGACCGCTTTCAAAATAAAAGACCCTAATCGAAGGTAAAAACATACTATCTATTTTACAGTTTTTCACAATCGCTATGACAGATTTTTGAGTACTGTTACCAATTTTCCTAAACTCTTAACTTACCAACAAACCAAAAACACACAATTGGCACAACTGTTAATTTCTTGCTCAAAATCACACATTGTTAACCCAACTCCAAAACGAGATTTCTAAATAAAATAACACACCAACACATTATACTAGGTCTACTAAAACACTACAAACACGTCTCAAAATCAGAAAAATATTCTAAAACACTTAAACATGTTCTCTTTCAACCGGAACATTTAGTCAATCATAGCACAATGTGATAAAAACACTAAGATCAAATGGAATTACAGAAACAGCATTCAATATGGTTCAGGTCTGCCCAAAAGACAGTATATTGCATATTGATCATAGATTGTGTCTTGCATTGCAATTTATTTTGAAGCATCTTTACATTTTAGTTTTGTTGGGTTTAGTAAATCCATGCATTTAGTTTTTTTTGCTGAAGAAATTCAATACAAAACATGAATGACCCATTTCCGAGTAGCTTTAGAGAATGCACTGTTTATGAAAAATATAAGAAAAATAAAATTTTAAAAGAATTGCGGCAGCAAAGGCTTTATTTTGAACAGGACATTTCTGCAAGGTAACAAAAATGTGCAAATACTGTTTCTTAGTAGCAATGACACAAAATACAGTGGATATATTTGTGTTTCAATTCACAATATGAACAGCTGTTCACTTTGAATTTAGCCTGTAAGTTAGGTTTAGAACATGATAGTATCTGTTCTGAACAGGGTGAAAGCATTTGAATGTTGGGCAGTAAAAATCAATTGTTTTGATATTGGTTGAGCCTGTAAAAGAAGTTCAAGCATTTTACATTTCTGTTAACTGTATGCATTTTGTGTCAAGGCAACAAGAAATGTGTTAATTGTATAGCCTACACAGGCGGATGTTGTGCTAACTGTGTTAAGAGTTTAGGAAATTTGTTAACAGCACTGAAACTAAAATATGAAACTGCAATTTGCATGTAATGATATAACCCTATGTACCCTATGGTTTGTGCATCCTTGAAATCGTTTATCAGTCTAACTAGTGACAAAGACAGAATACACCGGCAATATTACATTTTGGTTATTTAAGAGACACTTCCAGTGACTGCAGACATTTTAAGAAAGTTAAGAAAAACAACCACTTAGTAGTTGATGAATCTATTAGTAAAATCAGTAATAGAATAATAATTAATAATAATAAATAATAAAAATAACTAGCAAAGTTTACAGAAGACTTAAAAGACAACTACGTTAGATGGGTATTTTGCTTAACTAGAAGCCAGGGAAGTGTTTAAAGGAGTGGCCCGACATGGACCCACTTTGGAAGGTTGACCACTAGGCGGTCGTAGCATTCTGAATATGTTGCAAGGGTTTGGTGGCACATGTCAGGAGACCTACCTACAGCGAGTGGGAAGGAAATAGAAACAAGCTATGTCATTTGCATATAAGTGATTGTAAAGACCTCACTGTATGTGAGGATATGACAGAGCCAATAGGAGAGGGCCTACGGTAGAACTGAGCCTTGCAGAAGACCAGTAGTAAGAGCCTGCCAGGTAGAATGCAATCTAAACCTTTGCAGAGCCTGAGGAGGTTCCAGATCCATGAGAAAAACATCCTGAAATATGACATGAACATAACTAATAAGACTCTTGATTTAGTGCTTTGTGGAAGATTTTGTGGCAGCAATCACTGCTTTGAGTCTTTGGTATACCTCTACCAGCTTTGCATTCAGGCAATTTCCCCCATTCCTCCTTGTAGATTCTCTCAATCTTTGTCAGATTGGAAGACCTCAGGTCTTCCCAAAGATGAAAGAATGCTGACAAACCTTTTCCAAAGCTACTCCAGCTTTGTCTTGGCTTTGGGCTTTGGGTTGTTGTCATGCTGAAACTGGGATGATCAGTTACAGCGACCTTTGGCTTTTTGTCAACTCCCTGAACAAGGCCTGTTTTGCTTTATTAATGAAATTGTCCGGATGTCCAGCTCTAGGTTTGGTCCTGGTGGTTCCAAACTTCAATTTCACAATGATGGAGCCCACTGTGCTCCTAGGAACTTTTTATGCTTTAACAATATTTAATAACCTTCCCCAGTTCTATGTCTCAATTGTTCTGCCATATAAGTGTTTGCCTATGTAGAGACTTTATAAATCAAGTCCAATCAATCGTACTGAAATGACAAAGGATCCACCTGTACTCACTTTGGTGTGTCATGGAAATATATTTGAATTCCAATGTACATGAGGAATTTCAGGTTTTCATTTTCAATAAATTGAAAAACATTTATAAAAATGAGTTTTTAGCTTTGTCATTATGGGGCATTGTGATTGATGGCCAAACTATGTTTAATTAATCATCTTATCATTTAAATATGTAATACAATACCAGACAGTTGAAACAATGTCAGAGTAATGTGGAAATGGCCTGTTACAGAATGGATGCATGCTTGATGTAGCAAGCATTAATCTCACTTTGGCACTCATTTAAAATCTAGAGGTCATAGTATCATGTTTTTAAATGAGAAAGCGACTAATATAATGAATAATTTTATACTGCATTTAGTGTATGAAATATTAAGTTAAAGCCAACATTGATGTTTTCCTTGTCTTACTAACTGCACACGGTTTTACCAAAGCACTCAAAACCAATTAGCATCCATCCATTTAAATCAAATGAAGGCACAAAACCAGAATTTAATTGAAATCCTAAATAATTGACCATGGTGGGTAGGGTCTGGACAGATGAGGCAAATCTTCTGGAGAAGATGGGGTGGATTTGGTCAGATGTGGATGGGTAGAGGGCACATGGATCTAGTCAGTATTGATGATCTGGGAGGGAGTTGGACAGAGAAACCAATTAGATAAACCCACATATTCTTATTCAGAAACAATGCATTGTCAGTACATACTAAAAATGTTTTTGCAGACTAATGTTCAATTTGCTCATATCCCCAAAATGTCCTTTTACTCTGAAAGAGTGTATTAATGAATATTAATATTGCATGCCATTTTATTAGTAATGACAAAACACCAAGTGCAAATTAAGCAAGTTTTACTCTTCAGAACTACACTTACAAATATATTTTGCCTCCCATGCTGGCACACACAAACACAACCTCAAACACAACAAAATCTCTCTTCTTCTGACATGCACTGCTTGTACAAACACACAATCAGGATTTAAAGAACAACAAATATATTGTATTATTCAAAAAGAGCCTAAAATGTCATTGATTAGGAATATGTAGCTTAGGCATTGACTTAGGCACTTAGTTAGAGTAGCCTGCTGCATTATTTGTGGTCCCTGAAGCAAAGTTTACAACCTAATTTGCATGTATTACCGTTTTTCTCAACTCATTAAGCAATGTTTTCCAAGCAGAATGTACTTTAAAAAAAAAGTCAACATGCTAAAACCACCGTTGGCCAGAATGACAAATTTCAGAATGACAAAAATGTATTGATACCCAAAACAGTAAGTACATGACATTCAATTAAGTATTTCCATCAAAAGATACAATTTGTAATCTCATTTGACTGAATAATTTCATAATGACGCAATAAATAATCAACCCAGTTGCACAAACGGCGTATTAAGTAAATGATTAACCGCAAAATATACGTTAGCTGATATTTTGTTCTACAGGTTCTACAGGTACCACCCCATCTTCCCATGTAGTCCACGGACTTGGACAGTTGTTCAATGATTTTCCGTCAACAAAGATGCACTTGTGATGGTTCATAGCAGATCTGTTGGGAGTTTTAACACTGACCCTGTCTAGGGGCTCACCACATTTTTCCTATGCCTTTGCTAGCGTTCCCACCCTCTGTTATATTTATGGGTCAAAATCATAATGAAGTGCCTTAGGTGACCTCATCAGAATCCCTCAGTCATCACGGATTACAAATTGCCAAACATCTACACACATATCAGCACAATGAAAAATCTCTTGAAATGTTATGTGCTCAATGGGGTTTTAAGCTGGGTGTTTTGTAAAAGCACTTTGTGACAACTGCTGATGTAAAAAGGGCTTTATAAAATGAATTTGATTGATTGATTGATCTTGAAATGTGTTTTCATAATTTTAAACCCCTTTCTTTGATTGGGAGAACGTGATTTTGGCGTGTCCCACACGCTGCTCTGCTAACTTCAGTAAGTGTAATAAGTGGTTAAATTACACAAAATTAAATACTTAATTAAAAATAATTTTTAAATGTTCCTTTTGTTCTCAACAAGATAGTTGATAAAACAAGTCATTTTCATCATTTATATTCTATTTTCATAATACTGTTTTTCACAATCGCTGACAGTTTTTCAGTACTGTTAACAAATTTCCTATACTCCTAACACAGTTTGCACAACATCCACCTGTGTAGGCTATACCATTAACATATTTCTTGTTGCCTCGACCCAAAATGCATACATTTAATGCAAAATGCCAAGACCAAAACAATTGATTTGTACTGCCCAATTGTCAAATGCTTTCACCCTGTTAGTCAGAACAGATAACATAATGTTATAAACCTAACAAAAAATAAATGGCAGCTATATTGCACAATTTTGTTACCTTGCAGTACTGTCCTGTTTCAAATAAAACACATTTCTTAAAACCTACACCCATTTTCTCAAAACTCTAAACACGAAACCAAATCTTCAAACTTCATTCACAAAACCCCACATTGTTCTGTCAAAATCAAACACTTGCCTCTGTCATGTCCTGGCTGGGGCCCCAAGCCTTCTCTATGCCTTGGGGCTCACCCCCAGTCAGGACATGACACATAGAGAGGCCTCTGGCCTTCTTTATGCCACTGTGGGCTCCCCAGTCAGAGCAGCTGTGTTCAGTTGCCTCTGATTGGGGAGCCTACTTAGGTTAGGGCATTTTCCACACATGGTGTGGTTTATTGTTTTGTTTGTGTGTCACAACGTTCACAGTCCTGTTTTGTTTAATCCAATGTCTGCCTTTGGTTTCGCCTCACACCATGGACGTGACAGCCTCAAAACCATTTACTCTGTTCTCGGAATCACACAAAGCTTTCAGATCGTAAACCCAGCCAGTCAAAATATAAACACTTCTGAGCATCCATTAGATACTACATGAAAAAATTTAGAACATTTTGCAATAAAAAAGTATAATAATCACAGCTTGTTCAGTGAAAATATTGAATACTGTAAAAACAGCAAGTAATTCAGTATTACAGTATTACAGTATTATTTTTCCAATTGCTAACACACTAAAATGACATGCACAGCACAATTATTGAAACTGACACACAGAGAGCAAAACCTCTTCTCGAGTCTCCAAAAGTCCCAACACATTATCTGCTTTACACACATTTTGCATTCCAAAATGGCACTTTTTAAATGCACTGAAAACAGTTCTCTGCATAAGACACATGAAGTCACATGTTTGTCATTTCAAAGCACTGCCATTCAAAATGAACCTACATGAGCTAATTGGCCAATACATGTGCCACCTGGACAAACACCTCAATGGTGAATGGTTAGAACTTCAATCAGGATGTAAGCACTATGAAAAGACCACCGGTGAGCACCTTTTTTTTACAACAACAATGGAAGACGTTGCAGAGAGAGGAAGAGGAAGAGGAAGAGGGAGGTTGAGAATAAGAGGAGGAGGACGAGTGAGAGGTAGGGGTAGAGCAGGTAGAGGCGTTCATGGCCAAAGAAGACAAACACTTTAAAATGAAATCAGAGCAACCTTAGTAGATCATGTCATCTACCATGGGCTGACAATGCGTGAGGCTGGACAGAGAGTGCAGCCAAACTTGAGCTGTTTTACAGTCGCCTTTGTCATCCGGACCTTTAGACTGGAGAACAGGTATGTAACCAAAATCTCATGTAGTACACCCCATGTCATAGTGTATCAGTTGGGTGACACCTGTTTACTTAGTGTATGACATCAGCCATTCATGAACTGTACGAGTTTCCTGTACAATGTACTCTACTGTGGGGGAAAAATGTTTAGGCTGCATTGTCCAAGCCCTATATATTTTTTCATTTTATTTTTTCTAAAGGACTGAGAGACGACACCATGGTCGAGGAAGGGGCCAAATGTTCACCGGGTTACAGGAAGCTGGTTTTGGAACATAATGAAATCAGATTACGTGAAATTCAAAGCCACATCATCCAAGACAACACCTTATTCAACAACATTCAACGAGTCAATCTGTCCACTTTGGCTTGCCTTCTCAAGAGAAACCAAATCAGAATGAAACAACTTTCTAAGGTGCCGTTTGAGAGAAACTCTCAAAGAAACAAAGAGGTCAGATGAGCATATGTGGATGTAAGTACAATATTAACTGCAGTACATTACACGCAACATTGTTTCCCAGTGTACTGGATAACACCATATTGACTGATTTTTGTTCTTTGTTTTCAGGGAGTACTGGAAATGGATGCTCATGCAATCCCACATGAGTTCATCTTTATAGATGAGGCTGGGTTCAACCTAGCAAAGACCAGAAGAAGGGGGAGAAACGTCATTGGCCACAGAGCCATTATAGATGTTCCTGGCCAACGTGGTGGGAACATCACAATGTGCGCTGCCATCTCCAGTATGCATGGTGTCCTCCACCGTCATGCCAACCTTGGACCATACAACACAGCCCATATTCTGGACAGACTTCACAACATTCTTATACCACCAGAGTATGAATGATGCAGACCATCAAAGAAACCGTTACGTTGTAGGATGGGACAACGTGAGCTTTCATCGTGCAGCCCCAGTCCAAAACTGGTTTGCTGGCCACCCAACATTTCTTGTGCAATACCTCCCACCATACTCACCATTTCTGAACCCCATAGAAGAGTTCTTTTCGGCATGGCGGTGGAAGGTATACGACCGGCAGGCCTTTGTGCGCATGCCTTTTGTGCAGGCAATGGAAGAGGCATGTGATTGATGTGGGTGCAATTCAGGGATATATAAAGGCACTCAAGGCGCTTCTTTCCTCGATGTCTGGCAAGGGAAGATATTGCCTGTGATGTTGACGAGGCGTTGTGGCCAGAACCGGCTGTGCGGCAAGATGCTGCCTAATTATTTTTCGTGCCTCTTTTACTGTAATATATTTTTTCTGAAATTTTCTTTCGCAGTTTGCTGTTTTTTGTAAGAATATTTTTTTCAGTCCCATGTAAATATATCTGCTGTGCATATGTTGCACTAACTTTTTTACTGTAGTGAAAAATAAAATAAAAAAATGTTTCAACAGCATGTGTGTGTATCTGTTATATTTCTGTGCATGTGAACAATCTGATACATATTTTAGTATTATGGCAAAGCATACTAAAGATGGGGGTGCTTTTCATTATGCCCAACAGTGTGTAGTTGGTTAGACAAAAATCTGGTAATATGAATGAAGTGTGTGCCATTTCATGCAAAAGTTTGATTTTGATAATGCTATGTGTAGTTTTGGTTGCAGTGCTTCATTTTGCCGGATATATGAGGTATTTTGCAGTTTGGGTGTGTGGTTTTGTGAATTGTGTTGAGTATTTTGATAAAACCAGCCTAGTTTGCAAAATTGTGTGTTAGCAATTGGAAAAAACTGTAAATGTATATATACCAGCTGTGGCATAAAAATACAGTAGTCCGATTAAAAAAAACTATTATAATCACATTACAATATACCAAACATTTGACCAACTGCATTATCAAAGTCAATGAAAGATTAATTCTTCCTGCTCGGTCTCTGACCTGTGCCACCTGTTTACTCTGAACTGAGTAATATTCTGTACAATTGGTTGCTCACATCACTTGAAAAACAAGTGTGAACTATTTTGAGTCATTGTGTGTAAGATGTGTTTAACTTTGGCCATTTGTGTTTACCATTTTACAACACATGTGCACCACAGTGTGAAATGTGACTGAGTCAGTGAGAAGTTTTGTTTAGAGTTTTGCAAACAGAGTGAATGCAATTTTGAAATGGTGTCTAACTACCAGAATGTATTTAAGGTTTTGCCGAAAGAGTGATTTGACAAATTGGTTTAGGCCACTGACAATTTGGTTCAGATAATAGGGTTTAGTGTTGTAGCAATTCAGAAAAACGCCTTTTTCATAAACTGTGCATTCTATAAAGCTACTCTGAAATGGGTCATTCATGTTTTGTATTGAATTTCTGCAGCAAAAGAAACAAAATGCATAGATTAACTAAACCCAACAAAACTCAAATGTAAAGAGGTTTCAAAAGAAACGGCAGTGCAAAACAACATCTGTGATCAATATACAATATACTGTCTATTGGGCAGACCTGAACCATATTGAATAATGCTGTTTCTGTAATTCCATCTGATGTTAGTGTTTTTATCACATTGTGCTATGATTGACTAATTGTGTTAGTGTTTTGCCAACTGTGTGTTTTAGGTTGGTTGGTGTGTTAAGAGTTTACGAAAATTGTACTGAAACAGTACTGAAATCAACAATGTTTTGCGTGTCCCCGTCATTATAAGGTAATTGTCTCTTAAAGAAATTGGCTGATATAATCAGTGACATTTATTCAATAGATGTTAATACAACTGATGCAAGTACATTAAGTATCTAAGAAAATAAATGTTTTCATAGTTCGATGTTGTCATACATGTCGACCCTGTGAAAATGTAAATTAATAAAAACGCTTTTTTAGAAATTCTAAATCAATTTTTAAAACAGTACACAGACACCTTCAACAATAAATTATGTTGCTAACTGAAGGTCCACCACGTGTTTATTAAATGCTAACTTTAACCAAACATGCCCACCCTGTTACCAAGCCTTCCATTACAGGTTGGACATGGTACATTATGGGAGGACGTGTGTAGTTTTTACCACATTCTGATAAACAAAACTTGTATAGCAGTAAATGCTACACATAGTAGGATTGGGCGAAATGGACTTTTTGGTACGAAATCGGAATCCGCAGGCCTTTGATGATTATAATTATTTGACCATATTTTTCAAACTTTTTTATCTATGTAATTAAAAACAGGCTGTGATCAAAACAAACTCTATATAACAGATTGAATTGCCTGTTTGAAAAAATCTAACTGTGCAGATGTAAATGACTAGGCAAGCCTAGTTGATCCAGACCACCAATTGAAGGGGGAGTCAGCGGTTTGTAATTACATTTTTTTAATTGTCTTCTTCAATGAATGAAGAGTTGAGATAGAAAGGAGATATAGGGAACGCTTAGATTCTGACCAAAATATTTCAATAAAACGTTGTTTCTTTGCATCAATGATTGTGGAAGATGTTTCCATTGATTTCACTTTTAATTATGGGATAGAAATTATTTTCAGGCAATTGAGATGTCTTGTATTGTATGTGTATGTGTATGTTTTTTTTTTTTTCTTCCTCATCTGAAAAAGTGTGTAAGATTCTGTAACAGTGTTACTTTATAAGTCTTAAAATGTTTGTTCCAACTAACTGATTAGTTACAATGACTAAACTGACGGAATTGAACTGTTATGTTTTGATTACTTAACCAATGTACACATTATATTTTACCTACAATTTTGTGGTTGAATCCATGATCTTGTGGTGAAAGAGGTTTAACCACAGATGAAAAAATATTTTGAATGTCCTTTATAAATACATTGCAGTATTTTGTATGTAGACATATTTTATATACTCAACTGAGTATAGTGTTATTTTGTAAAGAGTTGAGTTTACTGGTTATACAAAATATGCTTAGCATTGTGTGTTAAAGTACATTTTAAAATATGTACAGTTTTGCAAACAAAGAATACTGCTGTGATCATTAGGTTATAATGAAGATCAACTTGAAATTCCAAAACTGGAATAAAAAAAAACAATTTTCTCACATTAAACATTTTAAGAAAATTTGCAGTCCTTCAAAAAAAAGTAATTATATTCCTAATAGTAAATTTGTATATTTCATTTGCTGCAGCTATAGTCTCAACATAGGCTTGGTATTTTGCAACAATTTATTTGGATCATCATGTTTGATAAGATCCCATAGACAGAATTATGTACTACATAAATGGCCCAAAATCTTGTTTTATCTGCATAGATAACATTTTATTAATCTATCTAAAAAATGGTAGGCTTTTAGACACCATTTGAATGACCATTGTTGTGTTTAGTAGTTTTTCGGAAATAAGAGTTCCGTTGGTATAACTAAAACTAACCTAGAATTGATTCATTCTTTTATGCAAAATATGTCTTTAATTATAAATCTGAGTATAAATATAAGTCCCTCAATCAATTAAATTAATTGTTTTTCTTGGCAGTCATGCGTCAGAAACCTCTTTGAGAATCTTTTGTTGCTGTGACTATTAATGCATAACTATTGTATGAAAAGTTTTTATGTGAGTACATGCTTGTCTAATTTGCATGTGTGTTACAGTGATGTATGCAGCATCTACACACACCTGATATGTATTTTCTGTCACACCCTGATTCGATTCACCTGTCTTACTTGGGTCCACTCCCTGAGTTGTGACATTTTCAACTGGATAGTTAACCAATTCTCCCAAACCAACAACCCCGTCTTGTGAGCCTCTGGTCCCAGGGTGACTTTCAGATTCCCTGTCTCCCTCTCTTCTCTTCTTTTTGCTGGTGCTAATCTTGTGCTTCTCCAGTTCACAGCTTGGCTGCTGCAGCTACTGCCAGCTACCCCATCAGGAATGGGGCGTAGGCTGAAAAAACAATGACTGCAGGGTAGTAAGGTGGGAACAGTGTGTAGGTCTCTTCATGAAAACACAGAGGACGAGAAGACATTAGGTCTTCTTTCATAAACAAGCTTTACACCATTTTTTTGGGAGACGTTTAGAACACTTTCAACCCTTCCCAACCCGAAGGGTCTAACTTATTTTAACCTGAAGTCTTTAACTTACAACCCCAAATGCTCCAACTTACAATGTGATACAAACAAGCAGCCTTGTTCTCTCTGAGCTATTAGTTATTTCATGCTACTCCAAAGACACTGAGGCTCGTTGTGGCGCCTTGTTCTACCCAATATTGTTATAAAATTGTTAGGACCCCGGGCAGAAATTAACAGACTTTGATTTTACTGCATGTGACACTGTTTTAAAAAAACACATAACACACACAGAAAAATTATATAAACACAATATGTAGAGACTATTCCCAGGTTTCAGGAGCTGAAATAATAGATTCCAGAAGTGTGCATTAAAGCTTATTTTTCAGAAGAGAAAATATGTTTTTTGCATATTTCTTTTGTTTTTGGTAAGTACTAATGTCTTATCAAAAGTTAAGTGATTAGTGTTTTAAATGAAAATCATGTTAGAATATTACGTGAATTATAAATATTGTTTATTTTGAAATAAACTATAAGCTTTGGCATTCTAACAAACAGACCACATGCAGCATCAATACAGTAGCTGCATATTATGGTTCATTGCAAAGACATAAAGCATGATAAGTAGGTATAGTTAAAATGTATATGTACAGTTAATATTTCAAAACTGTTAAATAAACAATAAATGTGTGTTTATCTTTATATATTTTGTTAACATTTCTACCTGGTGGGCTTAAAGGGGACAAATGCAAAAATATTGCATAGATCAATTCATTCTGGATAGGCATATATTCTATCCTAACATTAACAATATTATTTTTTATCTTTAGGCCTACTTTTCAAATGAGGTTTAGTTTGAGAACACAAAAATATAAAAAAAACTATAGTTAATGCCGACGCATGATAGAAACATGCTGTTTATACAGGTAGGGAAAAATGCAAAATCTCTCATTTCTGGCAAAACTTTATTGAGCAGACTAGAAGTTGTTGCAGCAGAGCATTGATGCACAACAGGGACATATGATCTGATATGAGTGGTAAAGCAAGAGATTTCAGAGCATCAATTAAAGTTAAAGTTTAAATGTATGTCCAGAAATTGACTAGTTTACCGTCCTTGGAACAACAAATATTGAAAGATAAAGTATTGAAGATTAATTTCTACCATAATGTTGATTTTATTAAATATTTATTTATTATTTATTTATTTATTTTAACAAATATTTTGGGTACATTCTAAAGAATGTACCCAAAGTAAGTTCACAGCACAGCAAAAAAGCCGGTCACACCTATTTCAAATGCCATTTACAGGCCATAGGATAGGAGTAGAGACAACATAGCTATTGAGAGCTAAAATATTACAGATTTGTTTAAAACAATATTTATAAATTTGTACAAATTTTAAATGGGAATATTTGGAACACCCATGGGCTTAGTAACCATTAAGCCCGTGCCAGACTTTCAACATATTTTGACAAATTAAATAATAAAAACATTAGAAATTGTTATAAATCAATTTTAAATGAGTGATTTAATTTTCATTTAAAATCAAATGTCCTAATAGCTGGTATTGCCCCCTTCGGCTGAAATAACTTCACTAAGACATTTCCTATAACTGTCTACCGGTCTCTGATATTGACTTGGAGAAAGTCGATTTCCCACTCCTCCACTGCTGAATTTCTTCAGATGTGTGATGTTTGAGAGGTTTCTGGCATGCATAGTCCCATACAAATTATCCCACATCGTCTCAATAGGATTAAGATACAGGCTTTGACTTGGTCATTCCAGTACTCTATTAGGGTATAGGGTGTCCTAACTTCTTCCTCAGTAGGAATTGCCATCTTTGTTAATCTTTTGTTAAATATATTATGTCATGGTTAAAATGTCATTGTTTTGGGTCAGCTTTTTCTATATCTATTTAATTTGGTGTCCTCTTTCTTTCACAAGGCTGTATATGGAAAGTCACCTCCCTATTTCAAAATGTCAGAATCAAAATCAGCTTTATTGCCACGTAGGTTTAACTATACAATGAATAGGTTTATTGGTACATGACAGTAGACACAGTAAGTGGTAAAAAACAATTAAACACTGTAAGGGGATAAATAAGTAAAAATGTAAACTGACACAATAAATAGAAAGTGTGCAAAACATTTACTGTGTAAGTTGCCTATTGTGCAAGGCTGTGCATTAATGTAACGCATTAAGTTAAGTTAAGGGGCGGAAGGAGTCAGTGTCAGTGGGGGTTTTACTGGCCTTGTTGATAAGGCCAGCTGCTAATGGGTAGACATTTTTCTTGTGGCGTGAGGTATTGGTCCTTATGGACCCTTGCCTCCTGCCGAAGGGGAGTGACAGAATTAGTTTGTGTCCAGGGTGGGAGGGGTCAGCCAAAATCTTTCCGGGTAGCAGCATATTGATGGAGGATGTGAGGATAGACTCAATGATGGCTGTGTAGAAGTGCACCATCATTGTCTTTGTCTTTGGCAGGTTGAACTTCTTCAGCTGTCGCAGGAAGTACATCCTCTGCTTTTTCGGTGATGGAGCTGGTGTTTTGCTCCTACCTGAAGTCCTGGGTGATGATGATGCCCAGGAAGCGAAAGGACTGTGCAATAGGATGACTGAGATGTCACACAGGGTGATGGGGGCGGGTTGTACCTAAAATCCACAACTATCTCCACTGTCAGGAGCTTGACAGATTGATGACTAGAGGTGCAGCTGTTAGTGTACAGGAAGAAGAGCAGAGGAGATAAGACACAGCCTTGAGGGGTCCCAGTGCTGCTGGACCAGGAGTCAGAGACATGTTTCCCAGCATTACGCACTGCCTCCTGTCAGACATGAAGTCTTTGATCCACCTGCAGGCACGTGCAGCTGGTAGATCTTGTCCTGCATCAGACCTGGAATGATAGTATTAAAAGCAGAGCTGAAGTCCACAAACAGGATCCTGACATAGTTTCCTGAGGAGTCCAGGTGCTTGAGAATTAAGTGGAGGACCATGTTTACTGCATCGTCTACAGACCTGTTAGGGTTGGTTATGGCTTTAAGGTGGAACAGCACAATGCGCTCAAATGAATTCATTACCACAGAGGTCAGGGCACGGGTCTGTAGTCATTAAGTCCTGTTATTCTTGGTAAGGATGGTGGAGGTCTTAAAGCAGGCTGGCACATGGCACGTGTCCAGTTAAGTGTTAAAGATTTCTGTGAACACCAGGCACTTCAGTCTGGCCCAGCTGTTTGCCAGGGTTCTGTCTCTTGAACAGTCTGTTATCATCGCTCTCCAGGACAGAGAGTGTTGTTGTGAGGGGGCCACTGAGGTGGGCAGTTTGGGAGTGGCCCATACCCCTGCTTGTTCAGGTCATTGGACAGGCGCGAGTCATTAATGGAGGGGGGGCTTTGGTTTGTAGTTGGTGATTTATCTATGGCCCCTCCAGACAGAAGCAGAGTTGTTATCTGAGCACTACTGTTTTAATCTTTTAGAGTACAGTTGTTTCGCTTCTTTCACCACCGTGCTAAACTTGTACTTTAAATCTGTCCTTATCCCGACTCCTGAACACTCAAATGTTCACCTTTTGTTGCCTTACAGCTTGAAATTAAAACACATGTTTAAAAAAGGCTGCTTTGTTCATACATTCCAAGTGAAAATATAATTCAGAAAAAGTGTTAAAAATTATTCAAATTAAAACAATAAAATACCCTTTTGGATAAGAGAAAACCCCCCTTAGTACTACGATTGCAGACTTGCTGAGTTATACCGAACCACCTTCCAGATCACAAATCATTCAAGTTGTTTTCCTTGTGTGAGCAATTGTAGTGACTGTGATTAGTTCCGAATAAAAACAGCAGTTCATAGAGGAATCCACTGCACAATAATACAATTCAAAGCAAAGAATCCACTAGGATAGTTGGAAAGGTCCCTATAAAGCAGGGGTCTCAAACCGGTTCCACAGAGGGCCGAGTGTCTGCAGGTTTTAGTTTTTTCCTGTAAATTGGTTCCAGGTTCAGACCTAAATAACCAGATGAGGGTAGACCTAACCAATCAGTGACATAATTAATCAATTAAGTACAAGGTGAGAGTGAAAACCTGCAGACACTCGGCCCTCTGTGGAACCGGTTTGAGACCCCTGCTATAAAGAATTGAAGAGTTGTGGAAAGGCACAACTCAGGGGTGTGGAGATATAAAGATTTCAAAGGCTTGGTCTATCCCTTGGAACACAGTTCCTTGGAACCCATTAAGAAGTGAATGGTGCATAGATCAGGCCATCCATTTAAACTGGATTGCGGGGCAATGAGGAGACTGATCAGAGAGGCTACCAAGAAGCCAAGGGCAACTTGAACTTTATGACAAAGACTGGTAAGTGTGTGCATATAACCACAATATCACCAGAGCTTCACAAATCTTGGATCTTTGTGGGAGGATGGCATAAAAACGCATAAAAAGGCAATGTTTGAGCTTTGCCAAAAAGCACTTTGTAGATTCTGAGGCCAAGTGGCAAAAGTTGCTGTGGTCAGATGAGACCAAAATGTAACTTTGGGTCTGAAAGCAAAATTAAAACCCAATACATGAAAACCCAATACATGTTTTCATCCAAAGAACACCATGCCGGTTTTTAGGGGTGTTTCTTTTCAGTATGAACTGAAGCAATAGTTAGGACAGAAGGAAAAAGGTGCTGCTGTGAGATTCTTGATTAGAACCAGCAGCCCGGAAAGGAGTGGAAAATATGGAGAAGTTGAAAATAGGAAGATGGATCATGTTTCAACAAGAAAATGACCCTAAGCATGATGCCTAAGCAACTGCGCTGTGGCTGAAGGGCAAGAAGGTGAATGTCCATGACTGGCCTAGTCAGAGGCTAAACCAAATTCTCAGTGGCATGAACCAGTTTGTCGAATTACTCACTCTTTTGGCCAAACCTTAAACACATTCTGGTTCTTTGACACCTTTTCCAAATGCATTCACTCTGTTTGCAAAACTCTAAACACATTTTTCACTGGTTAAATCACATTTCACACTGTGATTTCACAATGGTCAACACAAGTGTCAAAAGTTAAACACAACTACAACACATTTGTCATTTTTTACACACAATGACTCAAAATAGTTCACACTAGTTTCGGATGATGTGATCAAAGCAATTGCAAAGAATACAACTCAGTTGAGAGTACACAAGTGGCACAGGTCAGAGAAAGTGCAGGAGTAATTAATTTCTCATTGACTATTTGATTATGCAGTTGGTCCACATTTGTTGATATATTGTAATGTGATTCTTTGGTCATTGGGCTTTTACATAGTGGACTACTGTATTTTTATGCCACTGCTGGTATACATACATTCAATACTGATTTACTTGCTGTATTGACAGTATTCAATATTTTCACTGAACAAGCAGTGAATATTATACTTTCTTTATTGCAAAATGTGTGTACTATTTTTAATAAAAAAAATCTGTGTCTACATGCCCTGCATGCAGTGTTCTCCATTTGTTCATGTTGTGTCTAATGAATATTTTGACTGGCTGTGTTTCGAATCTGAAACCTTTGTGTGATGTTGACAGAAGAGTCAGGGGTTTTGTGAATGTAGTTTGAAGATGTTAGTTTTTGTGTTTAGAGTTTTGAGAAAATGGGTGAAGGTTTAAAGAAACGTGTTTTGACAATTGTCAAAAACTGTAATACAGACATATTCAAAGAGTTGTCTCACACAAGCACATCCTGGAAGCATACATTTAAAAGATGCATGGCTATCAGTTTGGTCTTGCTGAGCATTTGTAGATGGTTATTGGTTAATGGCAGTCAGCACACTTTCATGAGTTATAGGTGTGTTCTAGTTGATGTGACATTCAGCAATGTTCCACCTACAGCTAATGGTCTTTCATTAACATTGTTTTCATTTGCAGGTTTTTTTATATTTTCTTGGGACTCACTAAGGTGCATTTGATGCGCAATTGTATGGCAATAATCGTATTCAGACATTTTAATCTGCTACACTAAATTGCTGTTTCTTGAATTACGGTATGCTGTTCTGAATTATTGTGCTTTGGCACTGTGCCATGTGCATTATTGGTTTTAGTTGAAGGTCTAATTTGAGTTTAACTTTTCTGCCCAAATGGTTTGAATCCAAGCCGGACCAGACTGATATAATGTATTGTTTTAAAGAAAACTTGACGGATCAGACGGCTGTGCGAGACTATTCGAAGAGGTTCATGGCTGTGGTTTAAGCTAAAGGTAGTTCCACCAAGAAGTAACTCAGAGCGGTGTTCACTTATCAATATGGTATTTTACATTTTTAATAACATTTTTCTATGTTTTTTTTTTTACTTGGATATTGTGCCTAACTGTGTATAAATAATGCAGAGAAAAGTCAATTGTTTTAATTTCAGTCTGTAAGGCAACAAAAGGTGAACATTTTGAAAGGTGTAGTCACTTTCAATACCCATACAATACAATACCTTTGTGTATGATATTTTTCTCTTCTGGGAACCCTCTCAATTATTGAACTGTGTCACGTCCTGGTAGCGTTGCGGAACCAAATGCAGACATTATTAAAGTAAGGAGGGTTTAATCATTTAAAACAAACAGATAAACTGACACGAACCGTAAACGTCAAATGAAAGGTTTAAACAAACATAAAACAATATACAAATAACGTGTAGCGTATCCACTTGCAATTAGAATTAAACAGGACAGGACATGAACGTTGTGCTATACAAACAATAAACCACACCGAGTGTGGCTGTAGCCTAGCCTAAGTAGGCTCCCCAATCAGAGTCAACTGAATGCAGCTGCTCTGACTGGGGAGCCCCCAATGGCATAGAGAGGGCTAGAGGCCTCTCTAGCCGGCATGCCCTGAAATGGCCAGGGGCCCGCAGCCAGGGCATGACAAACTGGACATACCTAGATATCCTCAAACATCTCATTTTTGTCTTACAAGCCATAACTGTTCTTTTTTGTCTTGTATGCAAAGGACAAAAACTGTATTCCAAAATTACCACGTTTTAAAGATGGTCAGGAAAAGGGAAGACATGAGGGAAGAGGTAGAACGTTAATGGGACAGATGTGACAAAGATGATGGGACAAAGTGTTGGAACACAGTCACTGGTTTACTGTTTATTCACCTCCCTGATGATTACAACAGACTGCAGTACGGACACAAAATGATGCACACAAGCACCGGAAGATTTAAAAAAACAAATTAAAACTGTACATAAACATTATGTAAAAGGTGAAGCCACGCTCCTTGTACATGTATATTATAATTATTTACTATTTATTTAGGATTTGCATTTGCATACACAATAAAGACATCTAGTCGTCCTGACGTCCAATGTGTGCGCATTGACTGCTGCTTTGACTGCTGTTTCAACATTTCCAAATGAATACGTGGTGACAAACAACTTCCGCGAAAAAGTCCAGTTCTGTTCACCCCTCCCCGCACCAAACTACTTGTAATGTGTAAGGACTGCATGGCAGACACTAATGTCTAATATCGGATTGTGTCCTTACAAAGTCAGACCTGCAAACCTAGAAAATAATAAGTAAGGAAGATTAAGGAGAGAGCAAGAAGCAAAGGAGCAGATACCCTGCTGCTGGGTTGATGCTTTTCTATGACTGTCCAGCTCTCCTTATGTAACAGCCCTTCTCCTGGTATCTCCTCCATGCTCTTGAGCCTGTACTGGGTGTATGCGTGGATGAGCCAGGTTCTGAGGAAGAGATTAAGAGAAGACAGTGGGGGAGGGTGGAGACAGGGATGAAGGTAGGTAGGTTTTACAAAATCTGCTAAAGACAGACAGACATGCTCAAATTATGGTACCTCACTCCATTTGGATTCCAGTGGTAATTGCACATTACCTTGCAAATTAGCATAGATGCGATTTGTAGACTTGACATGGCCTTGAAACCAAGAATGTCAGACAATTCTGTTTAGCTGTAATTAGGCCACAATTAACAAGCCTTCATGTATTGTTACACAGTTTACAAAAATCTACTCACCTTGATATTCGCTTGGTAACATCTGCAGAAATAATAACCATTGCAACCATGATGATATCTGTTGCAAATATCATCATGTTTGGTAACAACAATCCACTCAAAAATGTCAAGCATAATTGTATGTTCGCTATGTAATTAATATTTCATGTTTTTATACCATTCAACTTAAGAGTCAACAAATATTTGCAAAATGTTGAGCAAACACAAAGTACATTTGCTGCTAGTAGCCTCACAATTGTTGATTGAACCAAGGTGTCATAATGGAGCAGACATAATAGGGCAGATTTCTATTCAAGATATTTATTTTGAGAATAGCCTGTCTGTTCTTTTATTATATTAGATACCCCTCTAGTGGTAAAAAGGGAAGTTCACCAGCTCTATTTAGTATTTATACACTTGGATTTCCAAATTCTATAGCAGGTTCCGTAAATGTAACTTATTTGACATACTTTTAACAAAATGTAATCTCAACAAGGTCAGACTAGAACAGGTGGTAAATTCAAAAGAGCCACAACCTCGTCATTGAAGTCCAGGGTAGATCACTTGGTAAGGTCATTGTGCTTGCAACGTCTCAACATTTAATACTGTTAGTGACTCTGTAGCGTCTGATTAATGACTACAGTGTAAATTGTGGGCAAATAATGCTTTTATAGGCAGATAATATGTATTAATCAGTATGGGGTGTCTGTTGTTTTCATGTGAGTGTATATAGTTTTTTTATGACTGCTGCCGTTCTTGGCCAGGTCTCTCTTGTAAAATAGATTTTTAATCTCAATGGGACACACATGGTTAAATAATGCTTAATTAAATGACAACCGATATGGTACCCCAATGCCAGTTGTTAGTAAATGTGAGAGATGATTGAACTGCTTAAGTCCTGATGTTATGTCTACAGCAAAAACTCCTACCTATGTATGTCGGTTCATCAAATTCCTAGCCTTTGGGTTCAATAAGAAAAGTACACATTCGTTGTATGACATAGGCGGTTTTATAATACACACATCTTTATTTAGCTCTCTAATTAGACACAAGCGCTTTTCCACACTGAACTTCCCTTTCCTAATAAGTGTCCGACTTTTTCTTCTTTGTTTATTAACTCGTTGCTCCAGGCAACATCCTCTGTGTACATGGCCCTTTCAATCTAACACGGTCGTCATGACTACCCGCTGACGGAGTTACAGTCGTGCTCGCTCTAACTACATCAATTCACTGCTGTCAGTGGTTTGACTGCCATACGAAAGATGTTTGAGGACAAAGGAAAGGTTGTGGTTAAGAAGAAATAACAAGTTAATTTGGACACCTGGAGCTAAAATATACACAGTTTGTATGAAATCTATTTTGAGATGGTTTCCATGTAGCTGGTATAAGCCAATTCCTGGATAAAAAACGGTTGTGTAGATTTTTCACTCAGTTGAAACAAGATGTCAGGTTTATTTTGGTAAAAGGAAACTACCCTGTAATGCCAAGTTTACTGAACTGTCTTCTGGTGTCTGATCTTTGATTCTAAATTGAAATTGCTCTGGATAAGAGCACAATTAATAACAATGGAAATATAAATGATCTGTAATATGTTGCCTAAAACAGGCTGTTTGGTAAATTGGGTGAAGTTGCCGGCTGTCTGTGGGTGGCGCTCTTGGCCATATCAAAATCATTTTTTTTGAGAGCCTGCCTCTGACCATAGAGAATGATGGAGGTCTCAACAGAATTACTTCCAACTTTTTGGGGCCTTGTGGAGGTTTTCAAGGACAACTCCGCCTTAAATTAATCCTCTGCATTTCCCGGATTATTGGCTGTGCAACACAAAGACCCTGAAGTTATTATTTTCAATGCCTAAATGTGGGGCATCCAGTTTCAGGCAGTATTTTAAACATTATATTAGGCAAAAATAGCACAGATAAAGAGATGCATTGTCTGTCCAAGTCTATGATTCAGGAGTGAGGGTTGGTGGTGAGCGAGAGAGAGAGGGCCCTTGTTTCCTCACTCAAGGTGAAAAGGAGAACTGTCAACTCCCAAGAAGTCTGAAGAGTCACAACATGTATTATTAAAAACACACATATAGGCTTAGACCAGGGGTCTCAAACCAGTTCCACGGAGGGCCGAGTGTCTGCAGCTTTTCACTCTCACCTTGTTGGTTAGGTCTACCCTCATCTGGTTATTTAGGTCTGAACCTGGAACCAATTTACAGGAAAAACTAAAACCTGCAGACACTCGGCCCTCCGTGGAACCGGTTTGAGACCCCTGGCTTAAACACACCAACTCACAGGGACATCAACACTGAATGTCAACACACTTTTCCTCTTATTTAAACTGTATGGCTGGTTCACTACTCTCTGACCAATTGTAAACTAGACTGACCATATACAGCTATATACAAGCAGTCTGAAAAACTGCACAGTGTATGCTCTCTGGTTTTGACAGCCCTGAATTAACACCGAGTGTCTTTAAATAGTATTGTGTATAAAAGCACTTCTGTAAACCAACTACGGTGGGTGTATTATAAACTTGTATTCTCTTTACCTTAAATTGTTTTGTAATATAAAATAAATGTACATAATTAAATATATCTGCAATATTAGTGAAATGATCACAGCATTCACTCACCAAAGTTATTTTTGGGTATAATCATTTTGAATTTTGATTAGTCAACTGAACAGCTCCTGTTGTCAGATGGAAAAGTGCAACCCTTCTCTATCAGTATCACTAAGACATGAGATTACCTCTCCTCAAAGCAATGTCAAAACAAGCAAAATACCTCTGTAATTTCCTGGATTCTAAAACTATACACAGTTCTCTCAATTTCTGTTCAAACATGCACTAAATATTGTGGGGAATCATTGTGTCATTAAAATGTATATTTAAACATACAATTTCCCAAAAAGTTGGGATGCTGCAAAAATTGTCAAGAAAAACAAAATGACGTGCAAATTATTTAAACCCGATCTTCAATAGAAAATTGTACAAAGGCAACGAATCAAATGTTAAAACGAAGAAATATTAATTTCTTAAAAAATATATGCCCACATTGAATTTGATGCCATTTAAAAAAAATCTAGGACAGAAAACATCTCCCAAATAAATAGATTAGTTTGCAACAGGTTATTAACATGATTGGGTATAAGAAGGAGCATCCCAGCAAGGCTGAGTATTTCAGAAGAAAAGGGGAGGGGTTCACAACTTGGTGATAGACTGCGTGGGCAAATGGTGGAACAACATATTAAAAATAAAATTTCTCAATGTAAAAGAGGCTTGTGATCTGATAATATACGGTACATAATATAATTAAAAGATTCTGAGAATCCAGAGAAATGTATGTATGCAAGGGAAAAGACACAATTACATAGTGTACTACATTGCATGGGCTCACGAATACATCTGAAAACCATTGTACGTGAACACAGTACAGTGCATCCGGAAAGTATTCACAGCGCTTCACTTTTTAAACATTTTGTTATGTTACAGCTATATTCCAAAATTGATTCAATTATTTTTTGTCCTTAAAATTCTACACACAATACCCCATAATGACCCCATATTTTTTGCAAATCTATTAAAAATTAAAAGATCACGTGTACATAAGTATTCACAGCCTTTGCCATGACACTCACAATTGAGCTCAGGTGCATCCTGTTTCCACTGATCATGTGAGATGTTTCTACAGCTTGATTGGAGTCCTTTGATTGGACATGATTTGGAAAGGCACATGCCAGTCTATATAAGGTCCCACAGTTGACAGTGCATGTCAGAGCACAAACCTAGCCATGAAGTCCAAGGAATTGTCTGTAGACCTCCAGGACAGAATTGTCTGCAACATTGAAGGTCCCAATGAGCACAGTGGCCTCCATCATCCATAAATGGAAGAGGTTTGGAACCACCAGGACTCTTCCAAGAGTTGTCAGCCCAGCCAAACTGAGCAATGAAGGAAGAAGGGCCTTAGTCATGGAGGTGACCAAAAACCCAGTCACTCTGACAGAGCTCTCCAGCATTGCTCTGTAAAGACAGGAATACCTTCCAGACCATCTATATAGCGTTCCATCAGTAAAAGTATCAATACTTATGTACATGTTTATATTCTTCACTTTTGTAAGTCTATTAAAAACATTCAATTTTGTCAATATGGAGTATTGTGTGTAGAATTATTTGGAAAAAAATGAATTTAATCAATTTTGAAATAAGGCTGTAACATGCCCTGTACTGTGTCCACAAATGCAAGTAAAAACTCTACCATACAAAGAAGAAATCATATATAAACAAGAACCAGAAATGCTGTTGCCTTTTTCTGAGCTCCTTTATGATGAGGTAAAGTGGAAAACTATCATGAGGTTTGACAAATATATATTGAAGTTTATTTTTGGAATCATGGAAACTGCGGAGGGACCCTCTGGCTCCCTATCAGCGCATAGTTCAATGGCCATGCCTCTGTGATGGTATGGGGGGTGCGTTAGTGCACATGGCCTTCCTGCATGGCCTTCCTGCAGTCCAGACCTGTCACCTATTGAAAACATATAGCACATTATGGAAAAAATATATGTACATCAATACATTCTGTTTTTATTAGCATTTTGTGCAGCGTCCCGACTTGTATTTCAATGCAATAACATTTATGCAAATGCTACCATACTGTAAAATAAGAAAATCAATAATGGTTCAGTCTTAATATTCTTTATGATGATGGTCCCTTCAAGTAGAAAACACTGAGCTAGGATAGCGAGGACTAAAATAGAAAACAGATCAATCCTCTTCCTTCTCCTGCGTGTCCTTTCTACCCTTCTTTCCTCGATTGAGACCAGATCCTCTTTTGCACTTTCTTTGTAATATTTTTTAGTTCTCTTTTTCTCCCTATTAACCATCATACTTTATTGGAAAGAGGTTGGAGAGAGTTTATTGGAACAGATGCAAACCAATGCTGCAGTGCACAGGATAAAGCGCTGGACCACCACAGATCCCAGTACTTTGTTTCTGAAAAGGATGTTGTCAGGCTGGTTGTCAGAGAAGCTGACTGACGATGGTCTTTCCAAACACAGGTTCTGTGGGTATTCACAATTATTTTAAATGCTTAGTCTGACCTTAATAAAGATTTTCTGGTGCAATGTAAGCAATATAATGTCCCTAAAAATCCAAACCCTGGTCACCAAATATAAAAATAATTTTGAATAGTGGCCACAGTTTGTTCAGTGCATAAACAGCTTGGGTTTGAATACAATCCACTGCTCATTCAGGAAAAATAAATCCTGTAAAATAAACCAGAAAAATGCCAGACAATCTATTTTTAATAAAGGGATAAAACGTTATTGAATAGTAGTTGAACCCACGTCTGGATCCCTCCCTCAGACAGACAATGGTGCTTTCATGTCAGTCGGCTGAATCTCCCAGTCACGCCATGGACTTTAATTGGCAAAGAGTTGCATGCCAGCTCCCATAGCCTACAGTATGAAAGCTATTTAAGGGAAGTGCAATGAAAAGAATGTCTCTCAATGTAATATTTCACACAGTGGTCTGCAAAAAAGAATTCACTCGAGCAGTTGCTATGGGCTGAATCAAACCCTATTTTTAAAACGTATTTCCAGTGGGGAGCAGGAGAGTAATGTAGTTAGGATGTAAGACAAAACATTTCTTTGGTATTGAGGTACATGTTGTTTCCCTTCATTTGGGAGTGATGATCTGTGGACTGTCACAATAGGCCAACTGATCATTACAAGGACATTTTGAGAATTGGTTTCAATCCCCCACCACAGCCCAACTTATTTAAGATATATGTATCTAAGCACAATCATATAGTGTTGTATGTCACACTGTTTTAAAACACTTTGCACATTATTATAGTTTTTGTCTATTTCCTATTTCCAGTAAAATCACACACCTTTTTTTAACATTATACTTCAGAGTGTCACTAAGGGAACTGATTGCTCTGGAAGCAATCAACATTGGAATGCTGACATGGATGATAACAGAAAAGAACGCTCCCATTGGTCAAAAAGCATGCCACAGAAATAGGGAAGAACAGGGCTGGTCTACATGCCCTGGGCTGGGTTTTATTTTTAGATCATGCATTACAAGACATACTTTTGATTAACATTGATATACATGTTTCATACTTTTGACATGAGCAATGACACTCAGTTCACAGAATGGTCATGTCTGCCTATCTAAGGATGGTTATGACAAGCCAACCAAACACAAAAAAGAACAATCTGACAAAAATAGTTTTGTAACTTTTTACAGAGCAAGATCAGATAGGACATCTCCTGACAACGTAATTCCAACAAGTTAAAATCTTTCTTAGTTCTTTAATGATGCCATAATGCTCCAAGACAGCAAGAAATCATTATGATCAGGGTTAATCAAATTAGTAATCGGGTCTAGCACAGGGAGATTCAGAAAAGTGAATCAATTTGCGTCAAAACCTTGGCCTGAGATCATATTTAGGTCTTTGTAATCACATTTGAAGATGTGTCCAAATATATCGCTCTAATGGGACAGACGGTTGGACACAGATGGATGGAAGGACCGACAGTCTTAGAATCTGTGACAGGCAGACCTGGCTTATTGGCACGTAATCTCCAGCCTGTTCAAACGTGACTGATTTAATGACAAAGATGAAAACCAGAAGATACTGCTGGCAATAAGCTAAAAAGACACTTGACTTAAATGTGAAAACAGTAGAAGTCACAGAGTGCAAGGCCACATTAATTTATCATTAATAAGAGCAGTCTCCTTTGCCAGTAAATTATGCCACAAGTCCCATTACTCTAGTGGCTGAAGAGATTCTGACACAAACGGTATAGGAACTTCCATGACCAGGATAAAGAGTGATACAAATTAAGTCTAAGGTCATCAGACTATAATGATTAACTTTCTACCCGAATCCACAGCTGCACCTTTTTTCAAATTTACTATCACATTCTATAACATATACATACCTTCAGTTGACGTTTCTGTACTGGTATATTTGGAACACTCTTCACTTTTACCACTTTATATTCTAATTCTCTTTTTTCTTAATGTTTAATTTTTGCTTTTGGATTCTATTGGTTAATATTCAAGTTACTTAATTTGACTAACTGCTTTGTTTAGGTGTAGAGCCACAAGCATTTCACTCCATCCGCAACAACATCCGTTATAATGTGCATGCAGACAACTTTGACATGTTTACCCTGAGGTAAAAGATGAAGTCACAAAGCGTTGCCGTATGTTTTATGATAGTTTCTTGACGACAGTAACATTTGGAGAAAGAGTGGACCTGTTTTTGGAGTTATGCTGTTCTGTGTCAGCATGCCCTGTACAGTTACTTTGAAACAACTATTGTTATTTTGTACTTTGGATACTTTTGGACCAGTCTACTAATGTGTTGACCACAAGTAGCAGTAGCTGTCTCATTCCATACCACGTTTGGCTAAACTCTGAAATTCTGCTTTCTTAGCTTGCCTCTCAGAAATGCTACAAAACTATAGTACCTCAAATATATTCACACCTTATGGAAGCTGCAATAATGTTTTCATTGCCTTGAATTTGAGCTTGGTACAACATATTCATTAACAACACCCCTTTAGTGAGGTGGGATGTGTATCCCCAATCAAGCTAATTTACACATTTTCATCAACACTGGGTTCATACTAGCATAGTATGGTGAGATTTTAATATAAGATTGAGGTTTAGTTAATCCATAATATTTTTTTCCATGGAGGAAATGGACACAGATGTACAAAATTCATACTACAGTATATTGTACAAACAATTGTATACATTCTAGAGTAAAGTACCAAAAAACATAGATTTCCTGTTATTTAACGGTAACATTCGGGAACATTGGTAAATGACTGGTAGATTTAACTCCATGAGGTATTGTATTCCATCATTTGAAAGCTCTAAACTGGGACTTTGTTTTAATTAATTACCCAATCATTCTTGAGTCTTTGTATATCACATCTATCTACATTATTTGTGTGCTATCTTTGGCATGTTATTTGTGTCTAAAAGGGGTAAATCTATTCAGCATTATTGTTTTTCTGAATGACTTCCGTGCAAAATGTGTCCTTACAAACCACAACAGCTCCTCAGATATGGCGCTGACTGGCTGACTAAAAAGAGAGAAATGATCTGATTAATATACAAGATTCGATAAGGAAAATCATTGGACCGAATGTGATTAGGCTGGTCAGTAATGGCATTAAAGGAATTGTGTAAGGATTTGCTATTGGTTCATGTACTTAGGTCTATGTTCTGGCAAGCCCTAGGGAGAAAATATCAACTAATCATGCAAAGCAATAGATTCTAGGTAGTCTGATGGTAAAGACTTTCAACTAATATCTCTACAACCCTGTTTCCAAAAAAAGTTTATGCTGCATAATATGCAATAAAAACAGAATGCAATGATGTCCAAATCTATCACGGTCTCAGTGTATGACGGAACCAAACGCAGACAAAACGTGAATATAATTAACACAAAACAAACACGAATTAGATAAGAAAATAAAGGTGCTGGATTAAACTTACTAACTAAACATCAAACACACTGTGAAAACTTACAGATAAAACAGGTAGCATATCCACAGAACAACCCAATACCGTGAACGTTGTATGTGAACAAACAATAAACCACACAGAGTGTGGCTAAAAACCTAACTTAAGTAGGCTCCTCAATCATAGGCAACTGATCACAGCGGTCTGATGACAGCTTTGCACTGTCATTGGGCTGAGCGCGGCCTTGACGTTACACCCCCCCCCCCCCCCCCCCCCCCCCCCCC
>JACXGK010001100.1:51205-77746 GCA_016801125.1 Novumbra hubbsi | reverse complement strand
TACACACTAAACCAAGACAAGCAGAACATAGCCCTGAGTCTTTAACGTGCTATATACAGACTGAACCAAGACAAGCAGAACATAGCCCTGAGTCTTTAACGTGCTATATACAGACTGAACCAAGACAAGCAGAACATAGCCCTGAGTCTTTAACATGCTATATACAGACTGAACTAAGACAAGCAGAACATAGCCCTGAGTCTTTAAAGTCCTATATACACATTGAACTAAGACAAGCAGAACATAGCCCTGAGTCTTTAACGTCCTATATACACACTAAACCAAGACAAGCAGAACATAGCCCTGAGTCTATAACGTGCTATATACACACTGAACTAAGACAAATACCCAGGTATTTGTCACACATCCTCACCACTTTGCTTGTGAGGTCAGGGGCATGTTTCCGTCATATACAGTGCCCTACTGGGCACCCAGGTTTTTGCATGTCTCTGACACCTGTAGGACAAAGGCAGCAATGACACAGGAGAGAAGAGGCTGTCCATCCCAACCCTTACCACTACACATTTGCTTGGAGTACACTCCATTGTCACAAGCTACTGACAAAACTCTAACGGGGAATTCCAGAGAGCGGCAAGGGAACAATAACCCCAATAACTCCAGGACATGGTGGTCACTTTATTGATGCAACAGCTTATGAAGGGCACTTCCATCCAATATCCATTGGAAATGCTTAAATCCTTCAAAATGTGAAGGGGACTTTACAGCCAAAAGCATTTCACCTCTGACTACAGTTTAGATTGGATTTTTGGTGATAACCTTGAACGGGAACAATGTTGACCGTATTTTACCCTGTTAGGTCGCCTCACATTGGAAGTATCAATGATTAATTAAAGCAAGCAACATATCATTTTTCTGTCTGATTACATACACATGTAAGTCCCTATGTGAGAGACGCTGAGTGAAGTCAACCTGACCATCCAAAATGTAGCAGTTAAAATAGTAATTTCATGTTCTGTATAATCCAGATGATCTCGACACTGCATGAATTCCAGCTATTTAATGGACCCACATAAATCCACACTTTGATCAATATCCTTATTGATTTTAGAATCTTTTTTTATTTAAACGTATTCTATATATTCCACTAGGAAAGGGGTGGTTAGGTTATCGGCTTCTGCCAGAACATATGGTCCTTGCCTGTCATCTAGTGGGGGGCATTTCCCTGGTCTAATAGATAGAAGCCTGTAATATAATTTGCATCATTAGGGTGGAGCAGTGAAATTGGATGATAGCCTTATCTAGCTGTTGAGGCGCACTTACTTTTAAAAGCACAAGCTTAACTACATAGTACAAATATTATAAAATATTAAAAACATGACATCTATAAAAACAGAAAAAAATTATATTAATGAATGCATTTTATTGTAGTAACAAACTGTTAAATGTCACTTGTAAATAAATAAACCACTACCATTTTACATGACTGACAATGGAGACGCATTTGCTAAACATCCTTCATTCACATCCCTAATCTATTCATTCACATTCCCTATAAAAAGAAATTGTAAAATAATTCAAAACAATATTACTCCAATATTACTTAGATTTGATAGGTTTTAAAATGTATGTTATGTCAGAACATGCCAATAGCATCATACCGTAATTTAGATATTGTTTGGAACTTTTCTTTAAACAGGAAATATGATGCAAGGAATTGAAAACAATGGCATCTGCTTGACTGGCTTCTTTAAACCTTTAGCATTAGCATAACCTTTAGTAATAAATGACCACGTTTGATAATTTTATCATGAAATGCATCTTGGGAAAACGGTATGAAAATGAATATGGGAACACCAGAAAAAACATGCACAGCTTGTGCAAAAAATATCTCTTTTATTATGCATGATAGTGTTGTTACACAAAAAGACAAAATGGAGAATTCAACCAATACAAGCGCCCTAAATCATCAACTTTGGTAGAAGCAATAAAGTAACATTGTAAATATATTTCCTCTGAAGGTCTTGACAGTCTTGTGAGCTTGCAAACTACACAATAAAGCACTGTAACAATGATGGAGAGGGAGGAGATAACGTCACAAATTCAAATGACTTCTCAGAGAGCTTTAGAATGCCACGAGTGACAGACGGGCATAATGACAGATGTAGCGGTTTGAATAGCTAGCAACCACTGTGAGATGACGGAGCGCAACACAACAGGGGAGGACAACGACGAGTCTCCAAATGGATCGATCTTTTCAGAGCCAAATTAAAAGGGCCATTTTGAGAGAACGTGAACACAAGGTTTTCATCTTTCTTCCAACTTTTCTAAGCAAAGGCTTAAAAATCAATTCCAGCAGCAACCTTTTGAGCGTGGTAGAAGCTATCCAAAAGCTTTCACATCAGTGCCATTTGAACACCTGTTATTTTCCAACGTAAACAAAGAAAAGAACTAAGATAAAAACAGGAAAGTCACATTACCATTTACATTTAATTCCCTATTTAAAGACACAGGTGCATTTGCTAAGTGGACCTGGCAACCATAACTTTTTTCCATAAGTGTTTTTCTTCAACAAATCTCCTTAGAAATTGTATTTCTTCTAATGACAACACAAGGACAGTCAATCACTTGAACTGTACAGTAATTGACAAAAAACACCAAATGCCATGTGTGCGAAGACAAAGAACTACTCAAAACGCACTTTGATGTGTTTAATGTGTGAAATCTTTTGGCTGAATTCGGTTCTTTCAACATGCTGGAATCATATTTAAAAAAATTCTGTAAACGTTTATTTAAATATTGAGCATAGCAGATATAATGGAGAAACCATTTATACTAACTTTTTGAATAATTTATGCCATTTTACCAACGGGGGAGGGGCAAGTGTTACCCATACTAGGAAAACAAACAACGAGCCCGAAATTGATAAATCAAGCACTATTCAACTACTGAATCCAACCAGAACATATTTGCAGTATTTTCCAGAATGACTCACACAAGACAGGTATATACAACAGTACATGTCAAGGCAGTCGAAAAATGTCACAGAATAAATTTATTCAACCATTACTACACACAGATAGTAATCCAACATGGCCTACATCAACAGCCAATCAATTAAATGGGTTTAAGATGCACAGGATAGTTCATGACACTGTTTGATCAAATAAAATGTGATTTGAGCTGGTTTGGGTGATACCAAAACAAGCGCAGTCAAATGTTGGCAATTGTTTAGCTTCTATTAAAACATTCTTTATTGCACTTATTCAAGCAACACATTTTAACATCAACATAAGTCATTTTCATTTATAATGTCTACTTCCTTACATTAGGCTACATTTTAGTCATTTAGCAAACACTCTTGATCCAGAGCGACTTTATAGTTAGTACTCCTTAGCCACACAAACACTGATTCTGTTGTCTGTAGTAATCAAGACATTAACCAGCAGTTGAGAATACATTGGATAAGAGATACTAGCTTTTTCCCTGGTACAAAGTTTGCATCCTTGTTTGAACTCAAATAATATAAATAAAAACAGGGGCTAAATATATATTTTAAAACAAGTATATTAGAGATAAGCAAAATAAAAAATGCTGCTTAATCTCGTTTCTTAAAACAAAAGAAAATACATGCAAGCTTTGCACTGTTTACAAAAGCCTAGTTGAGTTCACACTTGGGGAACTTCTAATCTCTCCCATTGGACAAGACACAGGGCAGGGAACACATCCACAGTAAAGACAAGTACGTGTGTCAAGGTTGTAGAGAGTTCAATTTCAATCCAGTCAACTCTGGAGATGGATTAAAACTTCCATTATGGAATTAAATGTATCTCAATGTTTACAACTTTGGTGAATCTTGAATTCTAACTCACTTCCCAAATTGACTGAGTTGAAATACGGGTCAACCTCAAGGTGAGTGTACAGGTGTGAGGGCTGGAGACAAGGGGATTAGAGAGTCTTTTCTAGGGGTTTTTGACCAGTTCAAACCCTGTTTGTTTGGGTGGTTTTGAGCAGGTCAAACCCTGTTTGTTTAGGTGGTTTTGACCAGGTCGTAGACGTGAATGTGGAAGTCGTCATCATATTTGATGTAGTAGACAGAGGGTTTGGCAGGAACCTGGTATATAACCAGACCTGTCCTCTTCACGCCCTTATCTGTGACATACTCCACCTGCTTACCCACAAGACTCTCTGTCTCCTCGCCTGGCTTCCTGTCTGCAGGCAGCAAGTGTTTGTTCTCTGGGAAATGGGAAAAGAATAAGAGGACAAAGAAACAGAAAGATGAGAAAGACAATTTGCATATATAGCCAAGGCCAAAAGTTTTGAGAATTACACAAATATTAATTTTCACAAAGTCTGCTGCCTAAGTTTTTTATGATGGCAATTTGCATATACTCCAGAATTTCAAGGAGAGTGATCAGGTGAATAGCAAATAATTGCAAAGGCCCTCAGTGCCATGAAAATTAACTTACTCCCCCCAAAAAACATGTCCACTGCATTTCAGCCCTGCCACAAAAGGACCAGCTGACATCATGTCAGTGATCCTCTCATTAACACAGGTGAGAGTGTGTCAAGAAGGGAAGCAAAGGAGACTTCTTTGGAAAAACATCAGGGACATACTGATATTCTGCAAAAGGCACACATTGGACTGCTGAGGACTGGGGTAAAGTCGTTTTTTTCTTTCCGATTGTTTGGGAGAAAATGCTTGTCTGGAGAAGAAAAGGTGAAACAAACCGAAACCCCAAAGCCAACGTAAGGTCGAACCTGCTTCAGGGAGGATGCGAAGGTCTCCGTCTTTATAGTCATCCCATAGTTGGTACATGTACAGCACAGGGTCCTTCTCATAGGTGATGTAGTACCAATTGGTCATGATCGGGGCACGAGAGAGGACCATGCCCCTCCACTCGTTCTTCTCACCATCCTCCTTCTCAAACAGGTGCTCCACAGCCTTTCCCACAAGCTCTGGAGCATCGTGAGGCACCTTTATCTTGTTGTTTACTACGGGGGTAAAGCAGCGGTATTAAAGTTAGAAAAAGCACAAGTATGACTGACCAAGCACACTGAATGCAGTGTTGGGTTTGTATTTAAATAAAACCACGTGAGCTTCTGCGAGACCAGGCCAGTTCCACAAGGTCAAACTGTTTATTTAAGAGGAGAATCTGGACTTCCGAAATGTCTCATCTGCACAGATACTGACGAGACAATTATATGCTATTTTATTTAAGAATCAGCGGATATATATACTAAAAAAGTTGTTGTGTTATAATCCCCATCAAACCTGTTGGCTAAACATTTAAGTGGCTTTTTGCATAATTTCACTATAAACTTTCTCCATAGATGTTTTCATCTACATCAAATAAGGTTTGTGTTTTGTGTAGGCTTACATTGCCTCAGTGATTTGATAACTTTGGTAATATCTATAGGACATGGTCATTTTCATAAATATTAGGGGTCGACCGAATATCAGCCTGGCCGATCACGGTATACTTTTTACAATAACAGGAATCGTTTACAATCTCTGTTATAACGGCCGATAAAACGTTAGTTTTAAATGCGCTTCTCTGGCATCCGCATCTCTCTGAAAGGTGTCCCGTCCGCAGAATTATCAGATTCATTATATATCACAAGTAAATAGCAAATCAAAACATCGGCATATTTGTAAGAAAGTGGGAAAAAAGTACGCGGAGAGATGCATGGCTGAGACAATAGATACGAAAGCTGACTGCTGAAGTTGCAATAAACATCAAAATATGATGACAATACCCAGTTAAATGCCTGACGTAATGTTTTAGTGTAACCTACTAGCAGCAAACGCGACGTTCGGGAAATGATGTTTTCTGGACCCCGGGTTAATAGGGCAAACATAATATATGTTTATGTTGTCATGCTTGATAAGTCATGCTTGATATACAAAGGTCCCTGTCTAATGCTCGTGTCTGCAGTAAATAATAGCTAAGCTAAAGTGTTACTTTTTTATGCAGTGATATTTTTGTGTAACAACATCAATGCGTAAG
Organism: Novumbra hubbsi; assembly: GCA_016801125.1. Lineage (NCBI taxonomy): Eukaryota > Metazoa > Chordata > Actinopteri > Esociformes > Umbridae > Novumbra > Novumbra hubbsi. The sequence continues at coordinate 71,777 of JACXGK010001100.1, read as the reverse complement.
CAACTTGATAACAAACGTTATTAGTATGTTAACAAATACATAACAGAATACTCGCCCATATTTGTTTTGTTTTACATGGTGGTAGCTAGGTTTGGCAAGGGACATCAATCATTGCTAACTATTAAAGATTTCACCTCGGTTGTAAGGAAATTATGTTGCCTATCTTTTTCAACTACTATACTGGCTACGTAGCCACCTAGATTAACGTGGGTTTTTCACCAGTAGATAACGAGTCTTGAATAAATTCACTGACTTTATTTGAATGCGATAGCTAGTGTAACTTTAACAAATGTATTTGTTTACCGTACATTTGGTCACCGGACTAGCAAAGAAATGTTATATACCAAAACTACTCATATTCCATATACTCCATAGTAGAAATAATCTGCCAATAATAACGTTGTTCGGTTCCCGGTATTCATGTAAATACACGAGGTTCATAGAATTTGAACCAATTTACACAATGCTTTTGCGTTGATTTTGACCCTCTTAACGATCTCTTATAAACCCCCCTTTTATTGGCGATGGCTACACCACAGACATGTTAAAATTGCAGTAACGTTTTACTTTATTCATTCATTTTTATAGAAGAAAGAAGAAAGTCAGAAGAAGAAATCTGGCAAGATTGTGAACATACCTGATTTGGGAAGCTTTTTAGTTAATTATTGTTGTCTATATTAATATATATATATATATATGAAAATATAGATAACAAGAATATGACCCCTATAAATGTACCTTCACCTGTGTTTAACCAACATGTTTTTGGACGATTTCAAATATCTTGATGAGCTTTACACAAGTATCAAAATGCTTAGGTGGGGAAATCCAAAACAAAACACAGATCTTAATTGAAGTGGATGTACAAACCCTTAATGGAATAAATGAATAAAACAATAATGCAAAGAGCTTTTTTTATGGAGATTATGTGTATTATAATCAATATCTAATACATTTAAAAAAAAAAATGAAAACCATTTGCCTCAGTGTAAACCACAAGATTTGAATTTTTTGGATGGGTGTGTAGGTACAGTCCGACAGTTTCATTTCACACATACTCAAGTGGAACTAGGTGCTAAAATGTATAAACTGAGTTGTCATCCAACAGTGTTATTCTGTGGTTTGCAGTTTGGGAGAATATTACCATTGTATGAAAACTCAAATCTGTCTCCCTAGATCCAGTAGTTACAGGATTGGGAACCGCTTCACCATTGGTCAACATGACTGCGCAAATGCCAAAAGACACAAATAATAAAGAAAACCCACCAACTTTCTCAGTCAAAACCTGTAGGTTGGAAACTCGCTCGTCTTTGAACAGCTCGATGCCGTAGACACAGTCAAAGCCGTCGTATTTGACCATGTAGAGCGAGGTGTTGACAGTGAGGCGCTCTAGCACGGTGCCTTTCCACTTGGTCAGGTTGCCTTTCTCCCTCCAGTTGTGCTCGATCCGCAGGCCCAGCAGGTTGTTAGGGTCCGGGGTTGGTGAGAGAGACGAACCAGAACTCTCACTCAGCTCACCGCTGCTACGCTTTCTAAGGGGAACGATGGTGGAGCCAAATATATAGACAGTCATGCCTAGTTTACAACATTGCTAGTCTAAAATAAATGGAAATTTTACAAAAAAAGGTTAGCTGACCACCTATAGAATTTTTAACATTGCTAAACTGATTTGACAATTGGATAGCATATCTTTATCATTTACATCTAGAGTAGAAAGACAAAATACATGGACAACATTAAAGACACCCCAGAGACAGTGCTTAGTTAAAAAGCCTTTTGCAAAGGTCCCTGCAAACAAATACTTCTTGTAGCCATCAATTCAACGCAGTGTTCTAATGACTTGGCCCTACAATCCTTAAGGGATCCCCCTCCCCAACTGCTGTTTTTAGACTGCCATGGGTTTTGGGTGTTTGGGGATGATATCATGCAGGACAACTACACCTTTCAAAAGAGATCCAGTACTTGGACAGCTTGGAAACTAAAGACTAGCTTGCCTTGGGTCATCTAGAATGACATCAGTGCCATTGGTCTTTATTCTCTGAATTACACAACAGCTTGCTGAGACAAATTACTATGACTGTGTAAAACAGGAGTTCTTACCTTGGCTACCCATCATAAGATGAAAGTACTAAGAAACTAAGTTGCTATAGACACTGTCTAATATGTAAAAAACTAAAAGTAAAATGAGTGCAGGATTAACAAAAACCTTTAAACAGTAAAGTAATCAAGAACTGGTATATCAACCTACCTGCCCCTTTTCTTGGACATATTTCCATTAATTCACACAATCCTGTTGGTAGAGGTCAAAGAGAATTTATTATTACACAGTTTGGTTTGTAATCGTTTAGGTAACATGTATTATATTCCAAAATATATATATTTAAAGCAGACAAATTCAGATGGGTTTTAATTTAAAAGCTAGGTAACCCAAGTAGAAGGAAATAGATCCACCATTTAAGGTACATAAACGGTGGCACACACTTTGGTAGAATGGTTTTCCATTTCATAATAAGAATCAATCTTTGGTTATTGACATTTGGTTATTGACATTGAGATGTCATTCCTTATAGCTGCAGACAAACATAGGGGTCAGCTCAATCAGTAAGCATTTGCCCTCACGTGTTTTGTCAAAAGTTGGTTCCTCAGTCAACCGCCACAGATGGAGATCATTAGCAGAAATCTAATTGTCAGGCAAATACCTCAGCGCATAGGATCTATTATTGTAGTGTCCTGGTCAGGTGAGGGTTCTAAAAGCATTTTAAGTCATATGGAAAACTCTTGGAGGCACCACCAGGACACTACAACCACTTTCAAAGTTAAAGATAACCTTCAAAATTTAATAATAGAGCAAAAAGAAAATGGTTATCAACCAGACAGGAGCAACTAGGACAGGAGCAGCAGTATTTTTTTTTGCCAGCAAGTGGATAACGTTTGGCGCAAAGCCAACACTGCTTATCAGACAGAATACACAGTAAGTACTGTCAAACATGGTAGAGGCAGCGCTATGCTATGAAGGGAGATCAATGGAACAGCCCATAGGAGATCTGTGGACTGATCAAGAGGAGAATGTGCACAGAACCCTTTACAATGGGTCTAGCTTGTTTTAAGAAACCTAAACACTTCGTGGATGAATTGCTAAATAAGAAAGGCTTTGGGCTTTCACAGGGAAACTGTCACGTGCCTCACCAGAATGCTTATAAACAAATACAACTGATTACAAACAGAGCAGATTCATAGTATTCTTTTCACTAGAAGTGCTGTTCCTATATATTCCAAGAAGTAAATTGCACCACATTACCAAAGTGTAAGCCATTTTTAGCAGCCTACTTGAATTGTGAACAAACTACTCTGCACAAATGGGAAGGAAAGATTGGCACCACTGACAAAATTGTCCAGAGCGCATTGCATTTCATTACCAGGCAAGAAAATGCAAGGTAATTTCTGAATTGTATTCTAGAACAGCTGTCTGAATTGTATAACAGGAGGTGGTGTTGTGTTGACTTGGAATTGGTCAGACCTGTAAAACATTTAAAGCGGACCAGGGCCGGTGAATCACATCGGGGGGCCCATCATCTGAATATTTATTATTACATGTATGGTGGCAACACTAAATTCCCTGGTAATAATCATTGGTTTGTGTTGGATAGGCAAAACTTGGAAATCATCCTGCTTGAACATCTCATTTGGTAATTTAAAGTATTTTTTTAATCATACCATTTAGTAATCACACCATTTTGTTAAACGTTTTACTTTTTTATTATCTCATTAGAGGCTATTTGATAGGCACTAGTGGAGGCTAAAAGGCCTACATCTTTGTTCGTGTATCAAACAAAACCAGTGGAAGAATAAAAGTACATAAAATACACCGTCGGTGAAGATGCAGACTTGTATGTTTTGTTCTATGAGATTCATGCATTTATGTAGTCAACTTTTTTTCTTTTTAACTTCATGCAAACGTGACAAATACGATGACAACTTTGACATGCAGCCGGGGTGTGGTTAAATTGTGGCAGTTATGGGGGTTGCAAACATATGGCGGCTATGTCGTCCCCAAGAACCGCAGTTATAATGTTAAATTATTCCAGAAGTTCGCAACCTCTTCCGTGTTGCTTAAAAATACCACACACTGCAGTCAATCTGCATTCAAGTCTCAAACCACCCAAGTTGATGGCGGACGTAATACATGGCCAGTGTGTCGAAGGACAAACACCCGTATCGTCCTTCAAGTTTGTAAGTAAAAAGGCACACGTTAACCAGTGAACAATGTGTCATGCAACATAACAATATGGTTACAGTTTTAATACCGCATAACTATGGCTACGTTCATTCCTATCACACACGAACAATATATCCACACTCACATCAATTGCGAAAGTAGGCCTACAGGATAGAATTGGTTTGACCAGGTAGCTTATTTTCCCGCGAGTAGACTAGCGTTGTTAAATTTCGCACTACCGGATGTCAACAAACAACATGTCGCCCTCATTCTCTTAGCATAAACAATAGCTATTGCTTGCTTTGGCACTCGTATGTGATATCATGTCGTGTCTCTAGTCTTACTTCACTGCCAATACAACCACGTTTGGTACGACTGGGGCAATCTGATATTTCTAGACTAGCCAGAGATATTCCTGGCGACAGTATCACGTTGTCGCATGCCTATACGCAGAGGTTTACTGTAGTCTCACATAAGCGTTTTACGTTCATATGTTGCCAAAGCTTGTCAAAGATGCGCGTGATATTTGCGCAAAGCCAAACCAATAGAACATTCAACGTCATATAGCTAGTCGTGTAGGCTACAGTGCGGTAATTTTCTGCTGTAAAAATTGGCCACTGGTGGTCTACACAGTAAAACGACCAAAGCTGTGTCATTTGCATTCTATAGCGCACGCAACGTAAATGTTGTCTCTGGTGCGTACAAATCACATTCTAATCAACTGTAGAAACCCGATTCTAAAAGTATACGCATATTTACACAAACAGAGTAGTTACCTGGCCACTATTTTCATATCTACTTCCCTCTGCTGAGCAGAATCCACCTCATGAAGATACAAGGAAATTGTCTGTGAATTGGAACTACAATTACCAAGATAGGTTTACATCTGAACTAACTGAGGTAAGCCGATTTCCTCCTCCAAGAATGCTGGGAGTTGATGTCCATTACGTCACCCACCACAAAGACATGGAAATCGAATGGCCGTGTTCGGGAGTCGTCACTAGTTTCTGTAGCCACAAAGTCATAACCCCCGCCTTATTTATTTGTCTACTAACATTTTATTTCAACCCTAACCTTCATCCAAACCATAAGTACATGTTTTGCGCTAATCCTAACCTAGGCAACCGTGAACTATATGTGTGTTTATTTTCAACTTTGACTTGTCGCTGTCGGAGCAGACTAAATCTAATGAACACCGTGTTCGAGATCATCGAAACAAGGATGTTGTGAACGATTAACACATCTGTAGCTCTATGTGATGAGAGATGATTTGTAGGTCAGTCGCAATCCGCCGGTTCTCGAGCCTATATAATGACTTCGGAACATGGCATTTTGTGACTAACTGATCTACATTGGGTCGTTGCACACGTTTTTAGACTCTTGAACACAGCTAGACTTTCATAGACTCTACAATGTGCTTATACGGTCGGTGTTTACCTTGATATGCAAAAACGTTTTGGACTAATCAATTAGGGGTGGTGACCGTGTGTATTCCATAAAGAGTGACATGCATCATCTGCCTGAAAATACATTTTACCAGGGTCACCTCTGTTGCAGTTCAAAGTTTATGAAATGTCACAGGCATCACACACACAGATATCAGCACCCTCAACTTAACCAAAACCACAAAAACGAAATCTACAAAATACTGGCAAGTTGTCCAACATTATGCACTGAAAAGGATATATATGAAATGTTAGTCAAATATCCCCAACATTGTGTTCTTAAATGTTATTAAAAAAATTATACGAAAGGATCAGTGCTATTACCCTTGCAATTGTGTACTGCTGTTTGTTGATTCATGAATCATTAATGAAGTACAATATGTTTCACATGTTGGAAAATGAAATTATATCTCATAAATTGTAGGCAACATTCATCCTGACAGTTTGTACACCCCTCATCACAAAGGCTCTTACAGCTTTGTGATTATACGGTTATACAGTACCTATTAAAAGTATTTACCCTATTTGTAGTTGTAGTATCATGTAACAACATGAAATTAAAAATAATATATTAAGATGTACTGGCCACTGATCATGACATGTCTTAATTACATTTAAATAATTAATTAAAAATAATATATATAAATTATAAATAATTAAATTTAAATAATAATATCTGCAAATTGTTCTAAGTTAATAACAATTCTAAAACAGAAAATAGTTTATCTCATAAATATGTAACCCCTTTGTTAAGACACACCTGAATACGCTGTGGTGCAACCAATTGTCTTAGTTAGATAACGACCCCAAACATTCAATAAAAGCATACTAAAGTGTCCTAAAAGCGAAAAGGCAGATGTTCTGGAGTTGCTCAGACAAAGCCTTGACCTCTGTTTGAAGCATTGCACAACTGTGGAAAAATTCAAAGGGGGTGAATATTTTTGAGAAGCAGTGTAACAGCTGGTGAGCAGTAACTGAAGAGAAGTGCAGTAAGGTAAACCACATTGGATCACATGGTGGCTGCAGGCAGTCTACTTCGATGCAGACTGTTTTCATCACCATGATGCATCACAGATTTAAAGGCACAGACTAACAAAAATGATCCCGTCAAACATGCCCTTTGTCTGTCTGTCCATCTGTCTTAGACTTTCTTTTCTGTTGGCCCCAGACTGCTGTCACTGAGTTATGAACTGTGGGTATACTGCAGACTGATCATTGAAACACACTGATGTGTGGAGGGATGTTAGTTAGTCAGGCAGTAGTGGATCAGGAGGTAGTGCTCTCTTGTGTTATCATATGTTTTCCCTACATATGAAAGAGGCTTTAGAGCAGGTAAACCAACTAAAACCGTGCAGAAGCTGTGAGACCAAGAGTAATAATGAACTGCGTGTGTGTGTGTGTTGGTGTGAGTGTGGCTGGGATGTGTGTAGTCCTTTCTAAGGGTTTTTCAGACACCTCAGATTGATGGGAGCTTGGCCCCAGTCATGTACTAGGCTGTCTTAACATTATGCTCTAGGGCCTTGCGGTCATTTGCCACGCTCATCCCATACCAGTATGTGTTGCTGCCGGATGCTCTTGATGATGATGGTATTTGGAGAATGTGGCTTGCCAAACGTCTCCAGTGGCAATAACGAGTGGAGCCGCTCTTGACATCATTTGTGACGCTGGGAGTGCATGAATAGTCCCCCGCTCTGTACGCATGTATTAAAACTGAAGTTGAGGTAGATTTTGTTGTCCGGGTATCACAATACTAGGTTGCTTACCTCATCCCAGTAGACTGACTATTCACTCTTGTAACTGCTGTGTCAGCTTTGATTTGATGATGAAGTTGGTGCAGTCTAGCGTCTTGAAGCACTTCCTGGTGGCAGGGCTGTAACTGGGCCACCAAGGTTTAATTGGCTTCTGAGATGGTGTTCTCTTTGAAGTGAATGGGATTAACCCAGGTTCAGGGACTTTGTGAAGATGTCCCTGGAGATATCTACCAGCTGGTTGGCATATGCTCCAAGGGCATGACCAGGGGCCACCTGGGCCAACTTTGTGACTGTTCACATAATTGAGAATGTCCCTCACATCGGAATGAGCTCCTGCTTATCCAGGGAAGAAAGGGACTTGTTGTTAGGCTAATTATTGTCCACCTCAAACTGAACTTAGAACGTGTTAAGCTCTTGGCTACCTATTTTTCCCCAGCTTCCTCCGTAATGTCTAAAGTAGTATATATTATTAATAAAAAAACGGTGTCTATTACTATAGTAAATGTATGAAATCAAACAGTTATACTATATACTGTAAATCACTTTGGACAAAGCTAAATTAGTCATTGAAAATAAAGATCTGTTCCAGTTTTTCCCACTAGATGTCAGACACAGTCTCTGATATAACATACCATTCATAATGATCATGGACACATCTTTAATTTGATTTCCTTTTTCCCCTTTCCCCAGTGTTTTCATACTCATTTTATCTTTGGCCCTGTTTCATCACAACGACTCACGGCAGATTCCTAAGAGGGGATGTTTGCAGCAAGCTCGCTTCCAAAGAATCTGCACCAATCTATTTACCGCACTGCATTTCCTACCAGGAAGTCATGTAGGTTAATGGGTCAGAGGAAAAGCTCACTCACCTAATGACCTCAGTTAGCACTGCAGGTGCCTATGTACTGCAGTAATGTTTGAGTGAACCTACTCAACCCCGCATTTCAGTGTTTCAACTCTCCAGTCAGAAATCACCATTGATCCATTGATTTATAGATTGGCTAAACTAATTTCTCCCAACTTAGTGACACACAGGGACAGATTTTGGTAATAAGTTATTTAACCACTTTCCAATACAGTTAATTAATAATGTTCTATCCTAAACAACAACATTCTGAACAGGTATCTTCCATGATTACTAAATCGTTTGAAGGTCTTTGTTGTACCATGTGTCATGGCTAACTGAATACTGCTTACAGGGGAAGGACACAGATGTATCGTGTTCTTGTTTGAATTAACTGTACCTTTAAATGTCAGTGCAGGTGGAGGCAATGAAATGTCAGAGAAAATCCTTTTTAGGCCAATTGAGATGCACCCAGATGAGTCATTCTGCTACCAGTCTCCTCCTATTTTTCTTATAATCCACTGTAGTTTGCACCCTGGGCTCTAAATACATTTGCAATGTGTCCTTTCTTTCCTTTCTTCTGTCCTCTCTCACTCTCTCTTTTCTGAAGTAATCCTTGTTTTGACATTAATGATAATCTGTCTTGCTCAAAGCTCTCACACTTTCACCCCCTTTTCGGGTTGGATCAGTAAAATCCTACACGAAAGGCAAAAGGGAGGGATTCCTTTAGACAGTATGTTAACAGCCATTGACTGCTTGCCCACTGGTTTGGGTGCCAGTGTTTCCTTGTCTTGGCTCATTTCGCACACCACAGAATCCTGCATGTCTGGCTAAAGCAGAAATGGACCTGATTGATATATGCAATCTTCCCCCTCAGCCATTAATTCTAGAGACATAGGACACCCAATCCAAGTGACTGTGGTATAAAGATCTGAAACCTAAATCAGGAGAACCAGTGAGCATGATTGTAGGATCTATATATCATATCTGGTAACTTGATAAAACCTTCTGTGAAGGCTTAATGGGTTTTAGTCCAGGGTATTTAAAGCACTGGGAGAACTATACTGTTGTGTGGGTCTTTTCTCATCTCTGGTTAGATAAAAATGCCATCATAATAAACAAACTGTTAGGTAGTCCTTTCCAAATGCCTAAGGTCAAAAGGGCTTTTTCTAACATCTGAAAATGCAACTGTGCCAACTAGCATGTGCTGTCTTTCCTAGCGCCAAGTTGACCGCTACAGTCTAGGTCACAGGTTTCTGCAGGTGTTTGTGTTTTCCTTTCAACTGATGCCCAACTGAGACCAAATAGAACCAGGTGAAGGAAGATCTTAACTAATTTGTGATCTCATTAACCAATCAAGCACAAGGTGAGTGCGAAAACCTGCAGACACTCTGCCCTCCGTGGATCCGGTTTGGTCTAGGTTATGATTATTATTACTACAAGTTGCTGAGAAGCTCTGTTGGCCAGCATCTCGCAGGGAGGCGTTGGAAGTTGTTTAGCGGAAACAGAACCAAAGATATGGTTGGATAAGACGACATTGGGTAATGGAGAGAAAAAACTCAAAGCAACACACTGATTAGTTAATACGAGAATGTCTTGATTTCTATGCAATGCTGGTGTTACCGCCGTGCGTGTGTTGTCTGTGGGCACTCTGATTGTACAAAGCCTCCCTGGTTGCCTGACATTATCATGGCAATGGCGCAGAAACCCTGTGGTTCTATTACCACTTCAGGGAGCTGAAAATGCTCTGGTAGGCTGTTCCACCGAACAGCTCAAAGTTACTATGACTAATAACAGAACTGAGTCATGTATTTGTAAGAGAGAATGATGACGGTAAGTACTATTCTGACGTCCTTCCTGCTGTAAATTTTCCACAAGTCACTCCATGGTGTTCCCAAGATATTCTGACGTCCTTCCACAAGTCACTTCTAGGTAGTAGATGCCCTATGTGGCTGCTGGAAATCCTTGTCCGCTGATTTAAGGTTACTTGGTGACTGAGCCGTGCACTGTGAGCCGTGGAAAGTGAACATCCTGGTTAAAGTGCAACAGGTTGCAGGCCTACCTCATCTTTCTCCACTCCCACGTCTTTGGAGAGTTTCTTTTCAGGTCCCATGTAGCTCAGTTTGCAGATCAAGTCACTTGTTGTGAGCTGCATTTCTACAGTGGGCAAGTATGAAAATGCACTCACTATTGTAGGTTGCTCTGGATATATGCAAATTATATTGCTATAAAGTATTTCTGAGTAAATATTTGTCTGGAAATGTACTTATAAACATGCTTATGGCCTCACATCACATGAACTCCCTGGGAAGTCTTGGGAATATTAAAACGCATCTGCTGAATACATCTCCGGTGACATAATATCTGCCAAACTAACATCAGCTTAGTCCTAAGCTCTCAAAGAGGGTAACTGATATCTAGCTATTTTCTTTCTTGGTTTCTAAGACCAATTAGTTGAATTGTCTTTCTGTGGAAACACAGTCTGCATTTTCATATTTGGACCTAATAAGTATAATATAACAAGGACAGACAAAATTATTACAGACATATCTCTTCATTGTCCCAGACACATCCAGGTAACTGTTGCTGCTACTGTCTCTGCTTCCAAAAGGTTTTTCTAATAGCCCCTTCTAAGGAGGGAAGCCCATAGAGGTGTTCTCCCCAGGGACACACTGTGAATCGCAGCTCCAAAAATAGAAAACTCCTCCCTCTCTCCATTTTTCATCTCCAGGCTTCTGTCAGTTCAATTGACACCGCAGGAGACATAACACAAAAGTAGACACACCAGTCAAAAGAGTCAGGTAGGGTCAGGTCAGAGAGAATTGTATGGTAATCAAAACCCTTTTATCCATAGGTGGAACCAGATATATTATGTTGAGGGACTAGAGAACATGTAGACTCATGGGTCAATATTGGATCTGTCTATGTTAGATAGCATCTATATAGTTGAGGCTGTACTCTGGGACTGTGGAATGGCTAGTCAGAGGATACTGGCTTTGACAGCCACACCGAAATACAAGGATTGATGACAACGAAGATACATGTAATGGGCGGCGAGTGTTTTTAACTATTTACCTGACAAAAGGATTCTGAAGTTAACAGTGGTTTTGAGACTAGTAGGTTACCAGTATCTGGTCCATAAACTAATGGTAGGTATGAGAGAATAGTATGACTGGTGTGTGATTCTCTATCTGAGTACGTCGGGTACATCTGTTGATCTGGTTTAAAGTTTGCACCTGCTGTATGCTTTACATACATTTTACATCACATCACATCACTAATAGAGCCAGGCAGCATTTGACGCTCAGCTATCTACTGTAGCTTAAGCTGAATGTACTCTGCCAAAAGTGAATTATTTCCCTGTAATTAGCCCTCGCCAGGATGATAAGATGTTAATTCCCTGCCATTAATGGTTTTAAGCACAGACTTTGCTGATAGCAACTTGATTAAAATGTACTTACTCTAACTGGGTTGTATAGTTGTCCTATTTATCTGTCTTAAGACGAATGCACTAAAAGTGGCATTGATTTGAAGCGTGTGTGTCAAATTACAGCTTTGTGAATGTAGCCTAATACATAGCCAGATGACCCTGAGAGCAACAACTACTCCACACCTACCTGGGAGAAACACCGTAGGTTTGGGGTAGGCCAGCCTCTGTCCATGCACAACGTTTATTAGCAATAACATTACTAATGTTTTACGAGTGTAATTGTATGCATGTTTTTGTATCCATGAATACCAGATGGTGTGGCATTCATCAGCTAGGTGTTGACCAGAAATGTGTTTGAAGCATCTGTCCCTACTGAACTGTGGGGAACGCTTTGATGGTCCTACTTCACAGGGTGGGGAACGGATCTAAACAGACTGGCCTCTACAGGTCTGTTTCCAGATGCTCAGGATAAAAGGTGTTGGTGTATTTTACTTGCTCTTTCACAGCTCATTTTTCTATTCCCTCTGGTCCGTCCTCAGATTATTAGTAGGGTGAAGATGGTGTGAAATACTAGTATCAATACACATGTCAATAAAAAAGACATTAACACATACATAAATACACACACACGAGGTAACAAGGAATGTACCATGCACTGGCCCAATAAGGCACTGAGCACTCTATCTGGACTCATCATTAAAAGTGCTGCTCCTCTCTCCCTCCCTCTTCTTACCTCCCTCGCTTGCTCCCTCCCTCTCTCCCTGAATCCTTTAATCAATGCTTAAATCCAGGGGCTAAAGACAGACTCCACAGTCCCTCCACTCTGGTCACATCTGAATCTAGTCCGATGGAGTTTCCTTTCATCTTATCCTCTCCATCCGCAGTCTGCTTTAACCTTTTCGCGACAGCATAGGTCGAAGCAATAGTAAAGAATCTACAAGCAAGTTTACTTTTGCCACAGTAGATATACACCTCACCCTGCGTCCTCTGAGCTTGGTGCTTCTGTAACAGTTTCCATGGCATTGGGGGTTGGTCCTTCCTAGCATAGCCATATAGTGACAGAGGTGTAGGGGGGACGGAGGAGCCAGCAGGGAGCGCTACTCCGCTGCAGTCATGGTTATATATCACCGTGACAATGCTTTAGTACCCTTGGTTCCCATAAACCCAACAGAGTTGTCAAAATGCCTGTGTGTTTGTGCACACATGCTTGCGCGTGTGTGTGTTCAAATTTTCCGTGTACTCACGTATGTCATGGCCCAACCCGTGCATCATCCCATAAAGCAGAGTGAGATTGTACTAGCAAGCTGTGAGGACTGGATAGGAAGACTTAAGAAAGCTACTGAGTTTATTTAACTTTTAACCAGCCCACTGCTATACTCTCAACGCTTACCTTAGTCATTGCTTCAGGATTGTTTTGTTGCGGACTGAGGTCTACTCTGTCCATTAAAGAAATTACAATTAATTTAATTAACAAATTCCCATTAGATGAAATAGGCCATCCGTTTATTACATTAAACGTCAATTAACTTTATTATTCTGTTTTAATCTCTCTTGCTAATTGTTTTCATATTTAGCTTTTCAATAAAGCAATGCTATAATTAGAACCAATCAAATCAACACTCTGAGTCGGTGCCCAATGAACAGCGTAATTGATGGACTTATCACACTTTGTCAATGATTCCTTTAGTGTTTCGGTTCCTCCACCTCACTAAGCTTCCCCTTGGACTAGATCTAATGGAGACTGATGTTATGTAACCCCTTCTATATTCCATTCATGTTAAGAGGCTTCATGCCTACTATGCTGTGGGGAGGCTGGGCGAGAATGGAATTACAGTGGACATCTACAACCCTGTTTCCAAACAAGTTGAGACTCTGTGTAAAATGCTAATACATACAGAATGCTGAGATTATTTATCCCTGTAGTTAATAGAAAAAAGTACAAAGATAACAAGTTAAATGTTGAAAGCGTCATGTTTTGTGGCCTTTGTGTTTCACCAATAACATGACACTATTGGCAGGTACATATGGTTGGCTGTCAATAGAGACTTTGGACTTACCTCACCGACGTTCACCTCAGTTTTGCAGGATGGCCAGGTTGTCACATTTCCTCTGGCTTTGTAAAGAATACAGCCAAATGGTCCACAAGCCCTACTTCCTTGTCACATTGTATTCACACTCTTGAAGGTGGCCTTTTGTTTATGGGGACGGAATGTGTTTTCACAGATTTTGGGAGCTGCTAGAGTAAAAGGCACATGACTTGCCACCTGAAGGTCTCTTGAAGCATGAGGAAAAATATGTTTTGTTCTGGTTGCTTGGGTAAACGATGGTAGCTGTTGTCACAGAGATAGTTTAATGAGGTAGATTACTTGGGTAAACGGTGGTAGTAGTTCTCACAGGGGTAGTTTTATGAGGTAGATTGTCTGGGTAAACAGTGGTAGTAGTTGTCACGGGTGGTTTTATGAGGTAGATTGTCTGGGTAAACAGTGGTATTAGTTGTCACGGCTGGTTTTATGAGGTAGATTACTTGGGTAAATGGTGGTAGTAGTTGTCACAGGGGTAGTTTTATGAGGTAGATTGCTTGGGAAAACGGTGGTAGTAGTTGTCACAGGGGTAGTTTTATGAGGTAGATTGCTTGGGTAAACAGTGGTAGTAGTTCTCACAGGGGTAGTTTTATGAGGTAGATTGTCTGGGTAAACGGTGGTAGTAGTTGTCACGGGTGGTTTTATGAGGTAGATTGCTTGGGTAAACAGTGGTAGTAGTTGTCACAGGGGTAGTTTTATGAGGTAGATTGCTTGGGTAACGGAGGTGGGGAGGAGGAGACTAGGAGGAGTTCAGCTTTCTAATATCACATCCGCAAAAATCAATGACTCATAAAATCACAAATAGGTGTGTGTGTAAAAAGAGAGAGTGGGAGCATGTGTGCCTCTAAGACAGAGACAGAAAACCTGGTCTGTTCTGTGGCCTGAGGAGGTTGAGAGAGACGGAGAGCCTGATTAAGGCAGAGTGATTGAGAGAGGAAGGCAGGCAGGCATAAGAGATGGCAAAGGTTTTTGTTTTTGACCATCCTTGCTTTGTTTCTTTTGACCACGTTTGTGTTTTACTTTCAACGTAAATGCTTTTTTCTATGTTCAGCGAGGGAACACCACTTCTGATAACTAGGTTTCCATCCTATTGGCAAATGATTCACATGCGTATGAAACATTGTGCGTAAACCCAATGTGGGCATATTCCCACCCGCGCTGTGTGGATGTGTAAATCCAGGCCAGAGCCTGTGGAACAATGTCAACATTTTGAAGGGTAGGCCAACTGATAGAGGTGGCCTGCTTTAAGAGCCGGGACTGTCTGTTTATCAAGCATGCGCACACAAAAGAATCTGTGCCTAAACCACGTGTGCAAACATTGCTATGTAAAATGTGGGATTTATCTACATGAATGTTCCGGACAACCATGTCTGTGTGCCTAAATGCCAGGGCAGAAGTAGTGCAACTGGCTCCGAAAGTTAATGAATGATGAGAATGTAGTTGGGCAATAAAAGGTAATGAAAATGTATTTTAAAAATGTGTTACTTTCTTTTTTAAATAATGTATTACGTTTTTGTAATAATAAGAAGAATCTTTTTCCATTGGATCTATCCTTCAACACTTCTTAGTGAGTGGCAATGAGATTTTGTCCCGCATACACAACAGAGAGTTATTAAGAATTCAGCGTAAAATAGGAGTAATTGTTAAATGTTTCAAAAGCACTTCTAACTTCACCTATAGACGTGTTTTATTCAATCAGAAACTTGTGTAGGCTATGATTTCAATGATCACATTATCAATGCCATTGGCACACACATTTCTGAAAATCACTATTCTATATTTAATCCAAATCATGTTGGTACCAGTGAGTCTGGCGTTGTGTATATAGCAAGGGCCTATTAGTCACAGTGATTTTGGTGACAAAGCAAAGCAGTGTTGTAAATAACATCCAACTTATTGTGGGTTTATTTTGTTTGCTACAAGAGTATAGACTAGATCGCCTTAGTAGCACTGGCAGAATTTTAAGTGTGTATATTTGGCAGAATAGGTGAAGGGAGCCATGCTTTAGAACAAGAAACCTATCCTAGATGTAACTTTATATTGTAGGTTGGTGAGATATTAACATCATCTGTATACGGACCCAAGAACATAACCTTGAGGAACACCATTAGATACCACCAGAGGTGTGAACAGCTAGTCCTCAGATTTGAAACATTTCTAAATCAGGGCAGACAGTCCTCTGAGCAGCTTAGGTTACATAGTCTGTTAGGATGTGATGGTGGAAAGAATCAGGGACATTAGCCAACTCAGTAAAACAGTTACACAACACTGCTTTCGCTCTAAGGCAGACTAAATGTTGTTTATTACCAAGGTACACCCATGGCCAGCTATTAAACAACTGAACCACAGAAAACAGTTTTGGGTTTATTACTGAAGACTGCTACACAGTCTCCTTAGCAATATAACTGTAATGTTAATGCTCTCTAAAAGACCATCAAGTTGTCTAATATTATTCCAAACCCGCCTTGACTCACAATCCTCTTTGGCTGCTGCTTACTGCTTCATCCACTAATAGTCTTCATGTGTTTACAGCTGAAGTCAGAAGCACTTTGGTACCGAGTGACAGATGGACAAAAATAGATGGAAGGGTTGGGTTGTTGAGAGGAGACGAGGTGGTCGGGTTTGCTTGCCAGCATGGCAAACACACTCTTTCGCCCTGCTTTTGGATGCTGTGGTGAATTGATGGAACATCGCAAGATGGACAGAGCAGGATAAATACAAATACAGAAGGTGGATGTGGCAGATGTTTGCCTGGACGTGTGTCTGACAAGACATGCACTTTCCAAAAATGTGCTTTTTTATTCATATTAATCCTACTGGTATTTTAACGGTTTGATTCTGTTGTAACTGCAGTAAAAAATCTATTTCGATTTTGAGTACTTTTGGTGCAGATGAGCCTTGTCACAACACTATAATCGGCTTTCAAATGAGCTCTACTCAGCAGCCAAAAATATGAACAACAAAGGAGATTCCCTGAGCCAGCTCCAGCTCTCATGGTGGGAGATAGACTTTGCCAGATTTTGCATAGTCTGTGTTTACATAAATGTAAACAATTCCAAACTTTTCAGAAAAGGTTTTCACATTAAACTCCAGGGACAACATATTGAATTTACTCCAGGGATAATTAAATCAAGTAGTGACTTCTCTAATATGATATATATTAGTATAACTTTTTGTCTTGTTTTGCTCATAAAGTAACACTTAGTTTTTTCTCTCCAAGTTGAGCTTGCTGCATGTACATTTAAACCCCCCAAGTATAAATGATTATTTGCACATTCCTGAATAGGGATTCTCAACTCTAGTATATTGAATATATCATACAATGCAAGTTGAACTGCTTTGGAGGTGGGACAAGCTATATCATATTATCTTTTTACTTCAGACAGATCTTTTGGTGCCAACCATTTTTGGAAGCTGTATTCTGGGTGACTTGATCATTTTTTTCCTGGAAAAGGCTGCACAGCTGTTGTTTCTTTGCTTTGAAGACATAAACAGTTCTTTAATTTAGTCCTTAGATTGGAACAGACGGAGATACTGCAGTCACAGTCTACCAGATAGAGAACAGGAAATTTGCATTTGGTTTAATGCTCCATATCAACAAAAATACACTGAAAGTATTGAAATCCTTCTCAGAAGCAACAGAGTGCCTTTTTAAGGGGTAATCAATGTTCTTCCTCTGAGAGACACACTGACACACACACACACTCACATATAGACAAACACACTCCCAAGTGGGTGGCTGAATGTGCTTGTCTTTAATTGCTCTCTCCCATTTAAGGGTTGGATGGTTAATTCGGGTTTTATAGAGGCAGTAGGCAACAATAGAAACGTTTTAGCTTTATACGTGTGGGTGTTTGTGTGTGAATGCATGCGTGGTGTGTGTTAGCTATGATGAATAGCCCAGACGTTAGAGACCCCAGACTTTGACAGAAGCAGATAGGTGAGATGAATTAGAAACCCAAGCACTGCCCCAGACCTCATTAGAGTTCTGCTGTTCACCAGACACACAGTCCTATATTATACTACACTAGGTTTCAGTACATTACGCTGCACTGAACCTCAATACTCTGCACGACACTACTAAACATTACTCTTCGCCTAACTGAACCTCAATACTCTACATTACACTACTCTGAACCTAAATACTCTGCGCTACACTGAGCATCCAAACTCTACCCTACACTACTCTACACCTAACTTTAAC
This sequence comes from Novumbra hubbsi, assembly GCA_016801125.1. Lineage (NCBI taxonomy): Eukaryota > Metazoa > Chordata > Actinopteri > Esociformes > Umbridae > Novumbra > Novumbra hubbsi. The sequence continues at coordinate 53,806 of JACXGK010001100.1, read as the reverse complement.
ACACTACAGTACTCTACATCAAACGGAACCTCTATGCTCTACTCTACACTACTCCACTCAGTACACTGTACTCTACACTGAACCTCAATACTACACATTACAGTCCTCTACGCAACATTGAACCTCAGTGCTTTACACTACTCTACACTGATCCTCAATACTCTACACTACACCTTACTGCAATTAACCTCAATATTTTACATTACACTAGACCTCAATAGCTCTACACCACACACACCTACTCAACTCTACACTATGCAAAGCAAACCAGTTCTTCAATACTCTGTACCATACAACTCTACGTAACCTGTATAGAAGCAGGACAGGATGTATACGACATAAGATGAACACGTGGTTCCTGGTGCTCTTCACAGCGTGGTTCCTGGTGTGGGTTCTACTCTGGGTGATGGTGCGGTACCCGATGCGGTTCTTGGTGTGGGTTCTACTCTGGGTGATGGTGCGGTACCCGATGCGGTTCTTGGTGTGGATTCTACTCTGGGTGATGGTGCGGTACCCGATGCGGTTCTTGGTGTGGGTTCTACTCTGGGTGATGGTGAGGTACCCGATGCGGTTCTTGGTGTGGGTTCTACTCTGGGTGATGGTGCGGTACCCGATGCGGTTCTTGGTGTGGGTTCTACTCTGGGTGATGGTGCGGTACCCGATGCGGTTCTTGGTGTGGTTCCTGATGTTGTATCTGTCTAAAACGAGGAGTGAAGGATGTGGGTAGGGAGACCAAGACATAAAGCATAGTCCAATGCTGCTGTTACACCCAACACTCCCCCGGTACTAATGAAGTCCTATTCTATTCTGAGAGAGGCAGAAGATTGACTTGCACTGCATTATCTATTTCCCCCTCTAAGGCTGCATCTCCTCTTCCTGCACTCTGTCTCTTCCAGCCTCCATCAGCCATGAGCTTCTGCACATCTCTGGGTCGTCTGGAGCGGGAAGTGTTTAGGAGCCTAGATAAGAAGCGTACAGCACAGGCTGGGCCAGCTGCTCACACAGCTCAGGAGTGTGATGAGATCCGAATAAACATCTCTAAAACAAGTGCTCTCTCCTTTACTCCTCCTCCACACAGCTGATTGGAGGGGAGAAACACAGACTAAACATGTCCCCCTTTTAGGCCTTATTTAGAGCTAGATGACATATGCTGTGAAACCTGATGGGAGGGGTAAAACCTCAGGGAGGACTCATTGGGGTTGATGGCTAAACATAAAACCCAGGTCATCTACATGACTCGGTGCTCCTGAAACGGAATACAAGTGGTCACGTTAGTTTGTAGAATAACTGCTCACATTTGCAAACAGACAACATTAGTCTCCATTTCCCGGCCATGCAGCACGACCCAGACGAGCTTTGTTTATTACAGGAACCGAATGCTTGTCCCTGTTCACAGTCTATTACAGATGTCCAGCTTCCCGGCTTAAGCAGCATTCAAATGTTAACCGCAAGAACAGTCCTCAAGGGTCAGTACATCACATGTCCAGGTCCAGCATGTGTACTGGATGCTGCCTTTGGCTGTTAATGTTTTACCATTTCAGAAGGATGTAGTGATTTAAATAATGCTTAACAATGATAAACAAAAACGATTGATAATAAGTCATTTAAAGCTTCAGGACACATCTTGTGGCCGAGATTAAGAAAATAAATAAAGAGAAATCGTTTGGTGCTTGGCCCAAGTGTAACGAAGGACCGCGAGTACAGTGCTTTGCAGTGAGTGAAAACCTCACTCCCCAATGCCTTAAGAGGAGCTCTAGGGCTAGGGCCCATGGGTTTTAGCCTCCTTGTTAGAGTGCCTGACTCCCATGGGTTCAAGTCCAAGTAGGATATGTTACACAAGCAAGCATTTCATCAGGTTGAAGTGGAGCATCCCTGATTTACTCAAAGTGGTTGACAGGTTAGAAGAATTTTGCCATTGTTCACACACGGGCCCAGACTATCAAGGACCAATAAGACGCTAATCTGTTGTTCTTGATGAACTGTGGACTGCTAGTTATTGATTACTGTGGACTGCTAGTTATTGATTACTGTGGACTGCTAGTTATTGATTACTGTGGACTGCTATTGAACGGTGGAGTGGGCTGGCAGATTCTTCTAAATCAGTGTGAGGAGAAACTTGTCTAGAGCTGCCAAGACAGGAGATTGTAGAATGTAGCTCTGCTGACAAACCCTGAAGAGGCACACATGCATCCAAGTCTGCCTCACCAGGGGAAAGACACAAAACAGAACAGAAAAGGCAAAAGCACAGAACAAAAAATGGAAAGAGTGAGATGCCTTCCCTTGTTGCCGCGTTGCCCTTGTTGCCGCGTTGCCCTTGTTGCCGCGTTGCCCTTGTTGCAATGCTGGCCTTGTTTAAAATAAACCAAATAATACAAGAAAGAAGAGAGCTGAGGTTGCAGCACAACTACTGCAACAACTTTACAACAATACCCCCAGGATCAATCCCCCTAGGACCCCCAGGACCAATACCCCCAGGATCAATCCCCCTAGGACCAATACCCCCAGGATCAATACCCCCAGGATCAATCCCCCTAGGACCCCCAGGACCAATACACCCAGGATCAATCCCCCTAGGACCAATACACCCAGGATCAATCCCCC